>QKWP01001544.1:106935-126405 GCA_003550325.1 Gigaspora rosea
ATTAGATTTTAATTATTTTGGGCTTGCTAGAATCCTCTCATTGAGAGGATCATTTTGGTAGTTAAATCATCGAAATTGGCCCAGTAGATCAAAAGTTATTTACTATTAAATATTATATCTAACTTTTTAATAATTGTAAAATCTGATTGGCTGATTGAGGAATCAGGTGGTGGTGGGTGGGTAGGCGTGAGGTGGGCTTATAGTAAAAAAAAATCAGCTGATTTCTGGAAGCCCCCTAAGATGGCTAATGTTTACTAGTCATCTGCATCAAGAAGTTCTTGTTATTCGTGTTTAGTATTAAAGGATGACTTGAATAATATTAATTTAACTAATATATCGTCAAGAACACCTAATTATATAAAAAAAGTAATAGAGGATGGTGAAAAACATTATTATTTAATTCATTCTGAACTAAATACATTTTGGAAAATAAGGTATAAATTAAAGTTAATTAGGTTTATTAGCATAAGTAAACTAATAAATGCATTATTGTTATTATTTCTAAGTAAATGCTTTTTTTTTAGCAACTTTAATATATACAAGGCTATCGTCCCTGATCGAATATTTACCTTAGATCTTGGTCTCTTTAAGTATATGCTCGACTATACTAAAGAACTTTTAAACAACCAGTGTGAAAGACAAGTAATACAAATCTTTGAGCAGCGATTAATGCTGATTTCTAGGCATAAGGGCCTCAAAATATTGAAAAATATATTCGAAATAACATGCATAACAGCAGATGAATTAAGAAATTTATTGAAAGTAATAATTTTCATGCTTGAAAACCTATATAAAGATTATAGGAAGCCAGGAATTAGTAATAAATAGTTACGCTACTGTTACGCCGCATACATTACAAATTTCTTTGGATATATATTGCATTACGAGAAAATCGGTTACTGACGATTCTTTAAATCAATTACAGATATAAAACAAATAAAATTTTTGCTAACAAAATCACCCTTCGGGACTATATAATTCATAGTTCCGAAGAATGATTTTGTTAGCAAAAATTCCAAATACATAGCTTTTTACAAATATTCAAATATTAACGATTAATTTACAGGAATTAATTGTGGATTGGGCCCAAAAATTCGTTAAAATATTTTCTAAATATTCACCAAGTGGGCTACAATTGCCAAAGCTTCATTCTTGGTGCTATTACGTAGTACCTACAATTAGAAAATATGGGTCAATAAATAGTATAACCACTAAAATTTATGAAACACTTCATAAGGAATATGTGAAAATACCTTATCAAATATCGAACAAGAAAGACTATATGAAACAAATATTGAATGCAGTACATTTTAAATATAGTAAATCAGTGTTGGCATTGAATATACGTCCAATGCCAACTTTGCTTAGTAGATAAGGAGGCATCCAGAAATAACGTTATACAAGAGGGGAGGAGGTCTGACAAAATATAACGATTTTCCTCTTAAGTAGGGGGGGTTAAAAAAATATAACGCAATTTTTTTAGAAAAAATCGTCTAAAAACTGATCCAGTAGTCCAAATTTAATTATTTTGGTACTATTCGATTCGTCTTGGTAAGAGGAGTCGAATGGTACCAATTTCATTTTATTTGGATCACTGGATCAAAAGTTATTGGCCAAATACTATTGGTTATTATGTTTTCTTATAAAATGACTATACCGTAAATTCTCGAAATAGCGGGCAGGGACGTTAATTTGAAAATCGCGCCCCCTAAAAATTTCATATCTGGTTTCGAAATAACGCCCATGCGCGCCCCGAAATAACGCGCACCCCCTTATACATTCATATTGTGTCACGTTATATAAATAGTAATTTATCAAAGTGACTATAACAGTTAAGAAAATGAAAAGCATTCACGCTACCGGTATACGCATTCACGCATTCGTAATTATACAGTCAGATCTAAATGCACCCACCCATAGGGACCAAAACTCTAACAACGTGCACTAAGAGAAAGTGCATTTATGAGGTCACGTATGTATTCGGTTTTAATGAGTGTTCGTAAAGGCACTTATAGAGAACGCATTTAAGATCTCACCGTGCAATGTCCTTTTAGTCTTTATGTATAGAATTTAAGGTAACCGGGTAATTTGGCAAATATTTGCTATATTAAGTTGCCTAAAACGAAAGTACAAACAAGAGTTTTGTATTTATTAGATCATAGGGGATATAAACTCTATAGTTTTTTTTTTTTTTACATTTTTAGCAAAAATTTTCCTCGAAGAGACAGGAATAAATTTTGGGGCAAAAATTTAAAAATATCAGATAAGTAGCAAACTGTTTTTTAAAATTTAAAACGGGCTTTTAGCAAATAGCACGGTCTTGTTTATGTTTTTTTTCACTAAAAAATTCATTTTCTATTTCAGAAATTCCTAACAAGCAGAGAAGAGATAATTGGTTTGAAGTAAACCACACCTAGTAAGGATTCTAGTTACAATATAATAATAATGTGTGGATCGATTTTAACAAACAGAGAAGGAATCTTTAATGGATTATAAATTCTTGCCATACTTACCATCACGCTTATTATCCGTCATGATTCATCTTCCATATTTTCATTCTCATCCACATTCATCATATCATCATCTGTATCATCGTTCACATCTACGTCCGTCATTCTTCATCCTTTTCTTCACTGAATTGTTGAGAGAACCTGTCTATTTATTTGTATTTTTTTTTATTTATTTAAAAATTTTAATATTACCGTAAATAAAAAAAAAATATGCAGATTATGCCATTAAAAAAAAAGAGCACTTGGTTATATTTGGCCGTAACTTGTTATACGGTTGGCTATTGTTGAGCTTTCTGATTTTAGTACGCATGTATATACGTATGCACGTACGTATGCATGCATTAGTAATTCAAACGTTGTGGAAATATTATCTAATAAAATACCACCCATGGGCGTTATATTGAAAACCCCTATATCCAAAAAAATAACCTATTTATTCAAAATAACGCCCATGCGCGTACCCGAAATAGCGCGCACGTAGTCAAAATAGCGCGCCCCTGCCCGCTATTTCGAGAATTTACGGTAAAATTAATAATTTTTTGTGAATAACCATTGATCCAGTAATCCAAATGAAATGATTTTGGTATCATTGGATTTGTCTCACTGAGATGAATCGAATAGTATCTAAATTATCCAAATTGGATCACTATGTCACAATATATTCAAGTTTTTGTAAAATTTTATATATAAATATACAGATTTTGAATTTTTTTTTATATATTAGAGGGGGGTCAAGCACTACTATGAGGGGATACATAACATTATTTATGGATGCTCCCTAATCTCTAAGTATCGCTAATAATCAATTATTATTAGATTAAACAGAAAAAACTCACCGAAAAAGAAGTCTCTAAAAAATATCACTGAACAAAAGGGTTTGAAAAACTTTTATATGCTTTAACATTAAGGTCAAAAGAACTGAAAGATTTTTTTCAGAAAAATAGAAATAATTTGGACTCATTACAAGCTGAAGGCTTTCAAAATCTACTAACTGGCCTTTATAATTTTTTTGAAGTGGAATCAACTGTGTCCCTTGACAAAGATAATCATATAGAGATATTTTTTTCTGTATCTTTAAAAAGTACTGATATGATTTGTGCTATATCAAATTTTTATAGAAAACCAATATTTTCTAACGTTATAGTAAGTGCACCTGATAATCAAGGAAATGAATTAAATTGGTATAGCTTAGTAAGTATCAGTTTTATTTTATTTGATTTACATATATTCTAATACTTTTTAACAATAAATAACAATAATAATAGCTATAAGCGACAAAGTTAGAAAATATTTTCTAATTTCATGAATAATATATACTAAAAAATATCATTTATAAGATTCTGTTGATACTAAGTGATAGACAAAGATCTGTTAAAACTCGCTCTTGTTCATTGGTATGATGAAGTTGGTAAATTATAGAAATGTCCTAAATTAAAATTAATTAAACAATATAGTGTATACCTATAGATAGTATAGATAGAACCATACATATAGTTGCAAGATTTGAAAAAACAAATGAATATTTGATGAACAGTTTTATGTTCTAATATTTAATACATATATTTATATTAAAAGGTATATCTAATATTTAAAGTATATTCAAATTAAAGTATAATGCTAATTATCGATTAATAACATAATGATCGATATATAGCAATTTTGATTTGTTCGATGATAATCAATAATTTGATCTACATCGATTACAATTTTTGATATATATTGATTTATAACAAGTTAATTGATGTATAACGTTTAATTAGTAATTCAAAAAATTTTATATAATAAAAATAAGCAAATTTACTATAACATTTCGAATATTGGAATCCAGTTTGCCTACAATATAAAGTATTAATAGTTTAAATATAATATAAAATTAAATTATATAGGTATAAAAATATGGTATTTGTCTTTCTTTTTATTAAAAGTCTGGTAGAATTTTCTAAAAATAAAAGGTACTTTACTAAGAGCTAAAATTTTGAATTTTAAAAAAACCTGTCTTTTTACTATATAATTTTGGAAAATTGGATTCCATATTACTATTAAAACTATATAAATACTTATCCCTGACTTTTGTCCTGTTCTTACGTGAATTGCTAATTAATTTTAATCGATATAAATCTATTATACGTTATAAATCGATATATATTTATTTAAAATATTTCGTGATGATATCAATGCCAATAATCTTTATGAATAGGCTATGAGTTAGTATTTGCCTATTGGAAATTATAAATGGAAGATAAATCGTAAATATCTTGAGAATAATCCAAATGAGCAAAGGAAATATCTTAAAAAGTTCTTAATACTAAAGCAAATGCTAAAAGAGGATATTATTTAAAGATTAATACACATTTTCCTCTAAAAACTCTTGACTATTTGAGTAATTTACCCCTAGCTGTAGAGAATATAGCTATAAGTAAAGATATGTTGTGTCCCTATACTACAGAGCTTGTAGTTAATTTAGATAGTGGACATTTCTCAGCTACAGAAAAATTAGTACCTCATCTTGGTCTACCAAAAGAATATATTATTCATTTCTAAAGCTTTAATACTATGTAAAATTAGATATGATAGTAGATAAGATAATAGGAATCTATTTTTAAATCAAACTAACTGGCTTGCACCCTATATTGCTTTTAATACTAAAAAGCGACAAGGGGCTAAGAATGCTTTTGAAAAAGACTTCTTCAAGCTTATAAATAACTCGGTATATAGTAAAACTATAGAAAATGTTTGTAAGTATTAAGATGTCAAGCTAATGGTTATAAATAATAAGCAAAATGAAAAGAAATTTATTAAACAGATTGTGCTCGTCCCCGCGAAGCATTTCCCTCATTTAAGTATAGTCGACAACTTGGAAATACTTTAATAGGAGCACATATGAGAAAGGCTAGTATGACTCTTAACAAGCCTATTATTGTTAGAGCATCAGTTCTTGGCCTTAGCAAACTTTTAATTTATCACTTCTGGTATAGGTATGAAAGCCCAACTCGGATATATGGATACAAACTCATTTATATTTATAATTAAAACAGAGGATATCTATAAGGATATGGCTGAGCAACCTGATCTTTTCGACCTTAATGACTCAAAAACTATAGGTCTTTACAAGGATAAGACTTCAGGTAGTATAATTACAGAATTTATACATATTCGAGCCAAGTCTTATCACTATGTTTGGCAGATAAGTCTACAAAGTCTAAGCATAAGGGAGTTAGCAAAAAGGGTATAAATGAAATGCCCACAAATTCATATATGCTAGCTTTAGAAGGGTTCTTGCTAAATAATCCAGTAGATAGATCATTATTATCAAAGGAAGAAGTCAAGAATTTAGCTATGCGAACTGAGGCAGATCCTATAACTCTAGTATATTAAGACTGTCTCTTTAGTAATGAAATATTCTATTCTAAAAATGTGGGTATACGATCAAATGACCAGATATTATCTTTAGTCGAATTAGAAAAAAAGGCTCTTTGCCCTATAGATACTAAGCGTTGGATATTATCTGATAAAATAACTAGTTTGCCATATGATCATTGGCATATACAAGCATATAAAAATTTTATATAAAATGGAATACCTTTAGAGTTGGCTGAAAAAAGAGCTTTAAGCATATATCCCACATATCTAAAATACCCACATAAGCAAACTAGTGATAGATAGGGCACAGAGTGCCCCTGCTTCGCAGAGTTATAAATTATATAGTTAATATTTTTTTAAATATTTTATTAATTATTGCGAAGCAATAACCTTTCAGGTCTTAATTCATGGAATAGTTCAAGTTGGTATTTTGTATTTTATTTTTTTATTTATTCTATATCAACAAAAATTATATAAAAATAAAACATGAGAAGGCCACAGGACCTCCTTCTTTATTTAATAAATTTTTTCCAGAATGGCAATATACAAATAATATAATACAAATACAAATAAAAATTAAAAGCCATAATAACCAAAAGTTCTTATTATTTTTGAAAATGTTAAAGAGTTGATACCGGGGTAATTACATAGTATTTAATAAGGGGGCATCCATAAATAACGTTATGTACCCCCTCATAGTAGCGCTGGACCCCCCCTACTATATAAAAAAATTTTTCAAAATCCGTATGTTTATATATAAAATTTTACAAAAACTTGAATATATTATGATCCAGTAGTCCAATTTGGACGATTTTGGTACCATTCGATTCGTCTCTATGAGACGAAACCAATGGTACCAAAATCATTTTATTTGGATTACTGGATCACGTTTTATTAACGAAATACTATTGATTTTATAGTAATTTTATAAGAAAACATAATAACCAATAGTATTTCGTTAATAAAACGTAACCCAGTAATCCAAATCAAATGAAATTGGTACCATTCAAATTCTCTCCTCGAGACGATTCGAATGGTAACAAAATCATCCAATTTGGACCACTGAATCAAGTTTTAGACAAATTTTAATAAAAAAATTGTGTTATATTGAGGGGGACCCCCCTACATAGTGGAAAATTATTATATTTTGGGGGACCCCCCCTTAAACATAACGTTATTTATGGATGCCCCCTAATTGAGAATTATGCCTATGCCAGATAGCTTTTTTGCATTACTATCAATGGTCTTGGAGTGGTGCTAAAGTTAGTCTTGGGGGTGGTAGCATTATTAGTCTTGGGGGTGGTAGCTTCGTTATTAGTCTTGGGGGTGGTGCTATCTTTAGTGCACATTTCACGTTCCTAAATACAAAAAAATTTAGTAGATCAAATTCGTTTTCATAGTCACCGTTAGACAAAATGACATTACTTTAAAAATAAATTATGGTCAGATAAAAAAATTATATATGAGCAAAAAATAATGCTATTGCTATGGGGTCCGATAAATAATGCGTAACGAATTTCTACCCAAATAGTATTGTACAACTTCAGTAGTCACATGCCTGCACATTTTTTGTTACTTTGTCTACACAAATTTCTTCTGCGCGAATTGTTCTTTTTCTACTTGCATCGATAAAAAAAGTATGTAAAACAAGTTTTTCGTCTGATCCATCGCAACTTTACTAATTCTTCATTTTCAGTGGAACATTTTTTCAGAAAACCACTTTTCTGATTTCTCACTCAGCCCGATGTCATATCTGCGATTAATTCTATAACTGCTGATAATATATTCAACTACTATTAGCAGGAAATGTTAAATAACAAACTTTCGCAAGTATATCAAATGATAATCCAAGATTTGGAGGAAGTACTCAAATCAAATTTCTTTAAAGAAGATGCGACGCGTGTTTTGAAGAACATTAGAGACATTTGGGTTGTAAGTAAACTATTTTATATATTATGAATTGGAGGATAGAGACTCTCGTTTAGGAGAGGGCTTAAGTATCTGAAATGAAGTAGGGACTGCATGTCGCTTACTTCTGGCGTATAAGGACTGCGGTCACTCATATGTCACAAATCATGATTTGTGACGTTAGAAAATTTCAATTTTTATCTATATTTTTTTTTCTTTCATTGAAATTTTTTTTATAAAGATATATCGCTTTTCTTTATTTTTCCCTATTTAGTATAGACATTTTTCCTAAATCGGTTAAATTTATTAAAATTCGAGAAGAAAACCTGTTTGAGTAATGATTTCCATATGATTACCCCTGTTTACCTTAGCAAAATAGCACGTTCAATGTGCTATCACATCAAACATACAGTGACAGAAAATTTTGTGGCTTCGAGATTATGTAGAAACATGTTCAACATAATGGACTTAAAATTATTATTTTTGTATTATATTAGGGGCGGGTTGCATGTTTAATGTGCTAATGCGTCCAACGTATAGTATAATTAACCTAAATATATATAAGTACCCATTTTTTTTGAGTTTAATAAAGCAGTATTTCTCCTCGATTTTTAATAAAAATAAAAGGAAGTAAGCTTAAGTTGTGCCGAAGAGTCCTTTTATGTATTTTTTTTTTAAATCAAAAGTCTTTTTCCCCCATTGTAGTTTATTTTTCGTGTTATTATAAAAGTTTCCTGAGATTCTTTTCCCAATTTCGTTGGTATCTGTCCTGTTAAACCCCGTACTGTCCAAATCACGTTATATACTAAAGTCGTATAATTCTTCGTAACTATTAGAGTTAAATCGGTTAAATACTCATCTCTCCTGAAATAATAGTTACATTTGGTGCCGATTGTGTGGATTACATAGTAATCCTATTGTTTTTAGTATTTTATAGTTTTTCCCTTAATATTTGGTTGTTATTCTGTAATTTCTTTTTAGTTATACTGTATTAAAATTATATTTTAGAATATCCCGTTATTATTAGAATTCATGTCAAATCATATAGAGTAAAAATCCCGTAGTCATCTTATACTTACTTGTAGTGTTTCCATAGTTCTTATAATGTTTGACCCCAATCTATCTACCTTTTCATTTGACCTGATTTATCAACTTGTACAACATATTCAACAATTGCAAACATTATCCTCCCCAAATTCATCTGTACCTCATCAATCTCTAAAGAAAAACATCCAATACCAAAATGAAGTATACAGTGAAACTTCTTGCCCACATTCTATTATATATATCCAGCCTCTGCAGCAACAGCTCTTCCAAGATCTGCAACAATATAGTATATCTCAACCTACCCATAGGAAACTATGTTTCCATTGTCAAAAAATAAGTTATTTTATCCTCGAATGTCCAAATATAAAACTTTTAGAACAAAAGTGTAGTACACTGCTTCAAACACTTAGCTTAGAACAATTTGACGACTTTCAAGAAATAATAAAAAAACTTTTCCAGATGGTTTCAATAATAATCAGGTTCCCGAAGTCCTAGAGTTTATGCTAAAAGTAATAGAGAATATAATAAAAGTCAATAGCAATAAAGAAGCAGAAAAAATCATATACCCACCTTTGCACATTAAGATACCCAATAAAGAGGCTCAGGCAGTAAACCCTTTTTCCAAAGGAAAACTAGCTGGAACAGGACCGGGAAAACTATATGTAAGGTCCCGCCAAAAAAATCCATAATACATATCTGTGTGAATCACAATATGATTGGCTATTTGGCTAGTTTTTCATCCAAATATGGTAATAAACCCAAAAAGGAAAGATCTTTATAAGCAAATTACTATTGTTGCGAATCATCCTATCTATAATTTTTACTAGCGGGATATTTATATAGTTTAAAGTACTCTTCGAATTATAGTGAAGTGGGGACCTTATATATAGTTTTTCTGGTCCCAAGGTTTTGAATTGTATTGCATTCCTGAATTACAAGAAAAAGGCAATAGTGAAATTTTAGTAAACAATAATGAAGACCTAGAAGAAAAGGGCATTGAATTAAATCTTGAAGTAGTCTTGAACAAATTACTTACCATTTGTTTTGAAGCCTTGAAGTGGCTACCTGGATTTGAAACCCCCAAACCTAAAAGTAACAGTCCTCTAAAAGTTATCAATGGAGGAAATGACTTAGGTCATACCTATGAAATAAGCAACCTTAGATACTGTTATCAAAATAAAACAAGAAATAAAAAGGACAATAATGAAGTATTTGTCCATTACAGTAAATTAGCTGATAGAAAAGATGTTACCGAAATGAGTAATGTTAGTTATTGGTACCAAAATAGAAATAGAGTTAAGGATAAATTTAAAAAATTCAAAGATTATAAATAGTCTGGTAATGTGGTTTGTGAAGCCGAAATTAAAGTTAAGAAAGTTGAAAAAAATAATGCCACCAAGGATAACAAAATTATAAGTAAAATCGAAGTTGTTGAAAAAACTTCTAAGATGGATCATATAAACAAACCTTTTGAATCCAGTTTTAGAAATGACATCAATGTTGAAAAAAAACCACATGGAATTATCAAAAGACTGCTGAAATGGATAGAAAAAGGAAGATGGAAAATTGGAGAAAATGAACCCAGAAGAGAAAATTATGGACAGCAATGCTCTGGATGAAAGTGATTGCAAGACATTAGTTGAGGATGATGATGGGATGAATGAAGGAAATAATGATAATAAATTTGAATTACCTCTAGAAGGAAATACTTTGAATTGTGTCTGTGAAAAATGGATAAAAAAGTTAACAAATGGATAGGAAAAGTTAATAAATATTGCAAGCTTACTAGTAGAATAAATGAACCTACTGGAATGAAACTTACCAAAGATATAAATATTATTAAAGACTGTTATCAAGACCAAATTGAAGTTAACATGGATGAAAATAAAATCTCCAGCTGTTATCACATATTAGCTAAATTAGACTAGGCAATGCAATAGCATTGTGTGTCCGGAGCTATCATGTGAGTGATCATCATATATTTAACCAATTAGCATCACAGAAACGAACAGATGGAAATTGCAAAGTTACGTTTTTGATATTTTGATCTACAATACATCAAAAACAAAATTTTGGTATCACTTTGCATAAACAAAGAATGTCCTTCGCTACGCTCCGGACAATAACCTGAATGGAATACTTATGGTTGAAAATTGTTATCTTAATAGAAGATATCTGGATAGACAATATGATCTTAAGTTCTGCTATCAGAATTGTATAGGTAATGAATTGGAGTTGAAACCAATCAAAAGTGGGTTTCTTGATCATATAAAGTCAGTAAAATTGAAAATAATAATATGTGGTTTGAGAATTAATTTGATGAATCAATGGTAAAGATTAAAGAGAGTATGAATAAAGTATAGTTGTCGCACATAGAATAGATAACAATAAAGAAGAGAAAGTAGGAAAGGGTAAGAGAATAGGTAGAAATAGTAAAATGTACCAGATAAATCAAAGGTTCGGATACTTACCAATGAATCGGCTATTCACTCAAATCTTTGATCCCGGAGAAGATTTTTGTTTTGCTTTCAAATTAAAGTTACCTTATAGTAGGAGTTGGAAGTCAGGCGGAGGGGTATGTCACAAATCACAATTTGTGACATTAGAAAAATTCAATTTTTTTTTATTTTTGAAAATTTTTATAGAAATCGTTTTCCCTATTTTTCCTGTTTATGTAGTGATTACCCCTGTTTTCCTAAGCATTATAGCACCCTTAAAACCTACGTAGCTCATCCACAAAAAATTTTCCGGTCATGTAACATTTTGTGGTGCAAACCAATTGAATTTTAGAATTAGGTGTAATGTAAAAATTGCGCTTTTTATGATTTTTCATAAAAAATCACCAATAGCTCCGAAGTTTGTCTATAAAATCGTCTACTGCGCATTAGCAAAAAAAATTCCTTGCAAAATTTTGGTATGAATAGCACTCTAACCAAGCGTCTAATCCAAACCATAACCACTTGATTTATTACTTTAATTCTTTCGCTTTATTCGATTGTTTTGATTGCTTTGATTTTCACATTACACCTGATCTCAAATTTTGATTGGTTTGTGTCACAAAAAAGTCACATGACCGGAAAATTTTTTGTGGGTGAGCGCTATTACGTCAAACGTGCAGTGGCGTGAAATTTTATGGCTTAGAAATAAAATTATTATTTTTGTATCACATTAGGGGCCGGGTTGCACATTTAACGTGCTAACGCGTCCAACGTGTAGTATAATTAACCTAAAATGTATATAAGCACCCATTTTTTCGAGTTTAATAAAGCAGAATTTTCTCCTCGATTTTAATAAAAATAAGGGCAGTGTCATTAATCACCTGATTATTTTTTATCAGAGGCCTACCCCCTCCCTCTTCCTCAATATATAAATAGTCAGGTTCTTATATATAATTTCAACTTTTTTTACCCCCTCCCCCCCTAAAAAATCACCTGATTTTTGTTACTCCCCTAACAGGAAGTAAGTTGTGCCGAAGAGTCCTTTTACGTATTTTTTTTTAAATCGAAAGTCTTTTTCCCCCATTGTAGTTTATTTTTTGTGTTATTATAAAAGTCTCTTGAGATTCTTTTCCCAATCTTGTTGGTATCTGACCGTCAAACCCTGTACTGTCCGAATCCTGTTACATACTAAAGTCGTATAATTCTTCATAACTATTAGAGTTAAATCGGTTAAATACTCATCTCTCCCAAAATAATAGTTACAATATGACCCTGATCGGTGGCAAATTTGGGGACTGCGGTCGCTCAAGTTTGGAAGTCTGGGGACTGCGGTTGCTTGGACCTAAACCACTCCTCCCCAATCGTTTCGAGCTAATTCGTGTAAGTCTTATAACTAATGTTATCTTTTCATTTTGAGACATGGAAAAAACAACGCATTAGATTCTATAAAAATGAAGAAGCGATCAACAAACAAAAGACCGGTCGCGAAGTTCAGTTTGTGAGTGCATATTTGTTGGATTCTTATTTTTTTTACTATAGAAAATGAGCTCATTACAATCACTGTTTTCTCTTCATAAGCAAAAGTGCGTCACGAAATATTAAGGAGGTATCGCTAAAGTTACCAATGCGGAAGTTGATAAGTGGGCTGAAGAATCAGTAAACGTTGGTAAAGAAAAGATAGGTCTTAATCACGATCAGTTATAAGCTACAAAATTTTTTTTAATTGCGAATATGTTGCAGGGAGAACCTTCAGTCCGCAGATCGCCTCGACCAATGAAATGCGTTAACTATGCTGAAGATAATTCAGACGAAGAGAGGAAGATGAGGAGAGTAAATAGTACTGCTCATTCGCAATCGACGGAATCTCCACAATCTAGAACCCCACCGCAAGCTCCTTGGGATTTATCTCCATTGAAAACAACTCCGAATAAGCAACCGCAGAATAAAGAGGAAATTTAGCAGTAAGTCTCCTATTTCCTACTCGCTGTGTATCACTTAACAAATGGAGAAATTCTAATAGTCTCTTAACTCGCAAATTCCTTCAGATATTCCGAAGATATCTCTGTTATATGTGCTTTTGATAAATCTGTTTTGGAGTTGACCTTAGAAATCAGCGAGGAGCTTGCCATTGAGCTATCCTCTATTCGTGATATCAATCCTTCTGTGTAGTCGGATGCTCTGAAAAAATACGTTGATACTTCTCTTAAAGAAACTGGAAAAAAATTCAAAACTGCAATTCAGGTTGAAGTTCCGAATGAACCATTTCAGTTGTATTGCGAAAAAGTTCTTTTTGATTTGTAGGTAGATGTTAGTATCTGATGTTGTTAATCAAAATAAATATTGACCACTGATTCTTTTTTAGTTATAATCTTGTTGATGTAAACTCTACAATGGACTGAAATATAGGCGAACGGAAATTTATTACATATCAAATCTCATCGATTTTAAAATTTTATGAGATGACGTTTTTGAATCTTAACTTCGATTGGATTGAAGGCCATGCATCTTCGGCAAAAATAACAAAATCCGCAACAAATTCAGGCATAGTTAAAGTAGATTCCAAGGCAACTCGGTATTCAGATGGACAAGAAGTTTGGCATATGGAAGTGGCCGGTGGACCGTGCAAAACAACAGACTTATATACCCTTGGTGATACAAAAAAAACTATGCGAATGGATGTTTTGAATTTAATTGGAATTTTATGAAATTACTTTGAAACTCGCTACTAAAATCAAAGTGTTCTGTACTCAGGTGATCGGTAAGTAATAGTATAATTGTTTTTTTTTGATATTCATGTTTCCTGTTTCTTCAGGTACGAATGACTCTCTATGCATTGAATATGCTCCCGGATGGAAGATTTCTTTCTTCGGAACTTGTACAGCTTTAATCCCTTTCAGCTCCAATGGTCGAAATCAATATAAAGCTCTTCTCAGAATGATGGCTATCTTTCATGTATGTATCTGATGATTTATGTTCATATATTTTATTTTTCAAAAAAAATACTCATTTGATAGTGGTACCTTTTCCTTAAGATGAGATAACAAAACAAGAAGAACTAATGGGCGAGATTGAATGATCTGTACTTCGACCTAAAGGAACAACAGTTCGTCATGTATTAAAGATTCCCGATGAATTGTTTAAGTGAGTTTGTATATTTAAGTTAGCAGATGATAGATAGATTTTCTGTAGACACTAGCTGATTTAATATTCACACTACCATTAACTAATTATCATCACATATATTTATTCTTAGTATTAATGCAGATTAACAAATAAAAGCTGTTTATCCGAAAAAATATTGCAATACAATTCATATGAATTAACAATCAAACGTGATATACATTATTTTATTATGTGTTTGGACTTTGATATATGTTGTGCTTTATTTAACCTTGAGGCAAATCTTGCAATACACAATTTATTTTTTAATTCATAGTGTACATCTGAATAATAAATAATATAAAGCTCGTTCACCCAAATACCCTTACATAGTGATCGGCGTTCCGAAATGGAACACGCACGTGATTTTTTTCTTGGCTCAGATTTATGATTTGTTCAGTTGGGATCAAGCGGATTCAGAGCTTTACAGCAGTAACCTTATCCAGTATTTCCCAGGATGATATAGATTATGTTTTAGCCAAACCTTCACTTTCGTAATATTCAGCTTATTTGTGATCACGTGATGTTGTGATATCATATAACTACCCCAACGGCACCCCGAAAAATTTTGCGATATGTGATGTGTTAGCCAATCAAATTACTAGATTAACACATGATCAACAATATACATTAGTATTTAATTGCTAATTCGTAACCCAATGAGGTAAAATGATCGACATCATATAAGAAATCGCTACGCGCATTTAATTAAAGTAAAATTCACGGTTGTAAATGCCAAAACTGAATCTTACATGTGTAATAAACTATGAGTAACATGACTTATAAAAGTGTTAGTTTACTTGCGGAAGGCAAAATATGTTTAGAACTATACTGTGGCCCCTATGCTCGTGATTGGTGGTCACCCAGACCATCTAATGACAATGTCTCTATTTCTGTTCCATATCGACTTCATATGCACGTTAGTATTGTACTTAACCAACAACAATTTTTTATAAAAGTTGTTCAAGGTGAAGAAAATAAATTGCAACCTGGCTTTATTTGTGCTAGTGGTAACGAAACAAGTACGGTTTGTTTAACACCTTCCCAGGCTATTAATAATGTGTATCATATTATTTTTGGAAAGAAAACATCATATTCGGGACCTGCAATCCTCGGGTTTAATGATGAAAAAATAGTCAAGAAATTATTAGCCAGAGTAGTATTTATGCCTATTTTTTTAAATATAGAAAAACATGTTATAGTAGTATCAAATATCGAAGATCAAAAATTTACATCATCAGTATTAACAAAAAAGAGTCAAAAAACTCTTGCTTTACAAAATAGAATCCACAATGTCTTTACTTTAGATTTCTATAAGGGCGAACAAATATTATGGTATTATGAGGATTGCTCAACTAATGGTGTATGGGCTCAAGCTGGAATTGCAATGCATCTTGATGGTGAATCGCTTTATGGTTTTAATCACCCTAGTGTACAACATATATTTCAAACAAATTTAGCCAATTCCTATATAACATGTACTTCAGAAAACTAGAATGATTCTTATACGATGGAAAATATATTTGAACAACAAATAAAACGTCGAAAAATAGCAACTAATCCATTAGAAAACTGGCAAAATTTGTTTAATACTTGGATAAGTCAAGAAAATACAATAATCGAGTTCAATTATGCACTTTCTACAATATATCCGTCTACTTATGAATTGAATGAGAATGAATTTCGGGCTTGGAGAAGAATGTGGGCACGTTGCAGTAGAAAGGGCCAAAACGTAGATATAAACAATTTTGAGAAAATCGGATTTGAAATTTTGATTATGGGTAAACAGATCAACAATCCATGGTACTAAAAATAAACTATTCCAATTGCAGTACTAAAAATAGATCCACCAATAATCGCTCATTGCAATTTTTTGATAGTTTTTCGACGTTTGTGCATCGAATTTACCTCTTGACTTTAATTAAATTTCAATGTTATTAATAGATATTTTTATAGAATTAAGTATTTGAATTTGTGTTTTTTATTGTTTTTTTTGCTGGTACTAACGTTCTTTTTTTTTTTCCATTCTAAGATTTCTCAAATTACTTTGTCTCAAGTGAAAGCAAAGATCTGCTAGAGATTATGTGCCAGTTAAGTATCGTATTTTATGGAATAATAACTCTGGGGATATTATAATATGCTTATTTGTACCCTGCTACAATGCTAAGAATACTATATTCGGAAAGAGATACTATTCTAAAGGGGTACTGGGATTAAAATACGTTTTTAATAGTTAAATTATGTGCAAGTTCATGCTTATTCATTATACTCAGATATATGCCCAGATCTTTTACATCAAGATTACTAAAAAGAAAGTCGGTATTATGCTAAGGAAAGTATATTATTTCACAAAATATGGGGGTTTTTTTTTTTATTTTTTATTTTTTTGATTGTTGTCTTGTTAACTCTTTTTTATTTTAAAAAAAAATTTGGAACATTCACGATAGCTGAAGTTTGACTTTTCTATTTGTCAGTTGTTCTTTTCTGGTGGTCTTATTTTCAAGGTAGGCACTGTATAGTGGTGATTTAACGTGTTCATAACAGTTCATGACAGATTCTCTTTTGTTTTCTAGACAGTCATTGGAAAAGATAATTGAGTTTGGATCTTACTGGAATTAAAGTTACTTTCAAAATAATTATTATTATTGGTCCGAATAAAAATAGTTTTAGACTAGTTAGATTAAGACGACAGCCATAATTGGAATGTAATGTAATTATATATTAAAGATTGGAAAGGTGCTATAATAAATAAGTATATCGTACTTTTTCTTGTTTTGTGTTATTTTTTTTAATTTTTTCGCTTTTAGGTTTGGTGATATTAGACAATTAAGATTTACAAATGAACATTCAGTTCGTGAGCAGTCGAGAATTAGATTGTATTAGACTATAGTTGTAGACGTTCGAGGTTTCACGCTGATGAAACGCGAAACCTAATTCATTTTTCATCAACTAAAATCTCAAATGACGAAGCTGACGAAAGGTGATGAAACTGATGAAAGGTGACGAAACTGGCGAAAGGTGATGATGCTGACGAAAGGTGATAAAACTGACAAAAAGTGATGAAACCTACGAAACTGCAAAGGGTGACAAAACTAATAAAAGATAAAGAAACATGAACAAGTATAAGTAAGGATACTGTTGGCTCCCTACATTTTATGTTCATATAAGGCTAAAACTTAATACAATTTATCTCTAGATCAATTTTAATACGATACTCAAGGAATAGTTGAAAATACTTGTTTAAAATAAATATAACCAGAATATTCAATAAATATCCGTAAACTCTTTTATGGATATTCATGAATATTCATGTAAAATCCAGACATTCTTCAATACTATTTGTGGATGGTCACAAGTAATTGGACTGGTTTGGGATTTTAGCTCTGATGACCAAAATCCTGATCAAAAAAAAAAAAAGTTGTCAATTGGTATTGAAACAATATGGGTCACATTATTAGTCATGAAGCATACGTGAGAAGCAGCTAAGTATTTTATTTATATTTATCATTATCATTTGTTCTTTTATTTTGAGTTTAATATTTTCAGGGGGTTTTTTTTTGGCAATCAATCCAAAAATGTGTACCAGATTGATGCTTGAATGATCATGTGATTGTCTAAAAATTGAACCGAATAATATCAATTATTGCAGTTTGCAAAATTTTGTAAATTAAAAGAAAACAGTATGTTTGGATGGCCAGATCCAGTATGAGTGTATAAAATACCTCAATTTAGAATTCGTACTATATCAATTTAGTTTATAATATTACTTTGGGTTAAAAATATAGCGATGGCAGATTAGTATGGTTTTAAATAGGTATTTTACACTCTATACCATACATTTATGATCATCCATACCATATTGAACTGATATCAATAATAAAAAAATGAAAAGGATAATCATACTGATTAGCATTAATAATACAGTAGTTGTAAAGTTGAATCTTCTTGTTTTATTACATTTCGATTTCTATTTGGCACCTTTATTGTGCTTCTTATACTTGTATTATATATGAATTACCTATTCTATTTCGATAAATTACAGTATTTTATAAAATAACATTCATAAATAAAGAATTATAATATTTTAAACTAATTGTTATATTTGAAATGTAAATATGGACTAAGTTGAATTTATATGTGAATCTTAACAGCAACAAAGGTGTTATGTATTTTGTTTTATGAGATCATTGTTATAATAAATTAGCATATAGTTGAATTTGAAGTATCTTATATTATAAATATTTTCATGTGAAATAGTCACTGATTGCAGATTGTCATGTTATGCGTAATGGATAGATAGTTATTTAATAATAGTTATTTATGATTGTTATAATAAATAGATAGAATAATTACTAATAATCGTTTTGAGATTATTGTTAAACAAATTAGTATAACAGATAGATAGATGAATTTGAAATATTATATTATAAAAAGATAATTAATAAATTATTATAGTATATTGTATAAGAAAATGTTTGTTTATTATAATTCTTGAAATAACAAATATTTGTGAATTATTTTGAGTATTTATAGATATTATTTTAAAATAACATATCTATTTTTTTAATTGTAAGAATCTTATAATTAATATAACAGATACCAGTTTCTGTACAGATGATATATAAGTTTTTATTGTATTAGTCTATCTTATGATTAACAAATATATTAAAATTGTTAACATGTGATAACTATAAAGAATCTTTATAGCTATCGTATGTATATAAGTATTTTAATATAACAATTAAAAAATATTATATAAGCAAAATTACTATAAAGTGCATGTATTTTAGGGTTTGATTTTGAAATAATATCTATACCTGTAATTTCAAGAATATATAGTACTGTATATTATAAATTTTAAATATTATAAATTAATAATTAATAAAAAAAATATATAAAAAGATTATTTTTGAATAAAATAAATTATTTTAAATTTTTTTAATAAACTATTTTTATAAAAATTTAACAATGGATTTAACACATACTTTATTTGATTTTGATAATACTTATTTAGAATTATCATCTTTACAACAACAAATAGAAGAATT
>QKWP01001545.1:12620-126383 GCA_003550325.1 Gigaspora rosea
AAAAAAAAAAAAAAAAGCGATTTTTTAGTAAAATTTCAAACATAGCCATTTTGAAACAGTTCTGAGAACTGTTTTCAATTAAAAAATAAGTGCAATGTTTTGTATGATTTAACGGTAATCCGTATGACACCCCAACAAATACCCCACGCAAAATACCCCCCTGTCAAAAGATCCTACTGCACAAACCCACTATCGAATGAGATACCCGTGGGTACTTTGTAAGTTTTTGACCAGGGATTTTGTATTAGACCCGGGGTCTTTTGCTCAGTGCGGTATGGTAAATTATCAGCTAAGTAGCTGGCTAACGGCTCTGCATTCAGAATATTTCAGAATATTTGGTCTGATTTTATGTTCCTTTTCAGAATTTATCAGTTTTTGATAATAGTTAGCTTTTAGCCGTATTAGCCAGCCAGTCACATTACATCAGCTGGCTTAGCTAGCTTAGTCGGCTAAGCCAGCTTAGCTGTGGTTACCTTAGCCAGTTTAAATTACTAATCAAAACAATAGAAAGCTGATGCTTATTGGCTAGATCAGATATAAAATAAAAAATAACTCGATTTTATATTTGTCCTTCAGACTTTAAATGGATCCCATTTTCATAGTAAACATATTGAGTTTTGAATTTTATTATTCGCCAAACAATATAAAATAATAATATACTATATTTTGCAAAATAACATGCAGAGGCATTATTTTGAATTTTGTCCAAATTAAGTTTAATTCGAGCCAAAATTTGAAATTATACACCTGCACATCATTTTGTAAAAATATGGTATATTATAAAAAAACTATCACTATAGAATATTTAAATCATATAATAAATAATGATTATATAATAATAATATAAATTAGATTGTAATTAGTACCTTTTTTAGTGATCTATATGTGAATCTATTTTATAGCCAGTGACCAATTTTTTTGCAAATCATACAAAGCTAATGACTTTTTAGATTTATAATTATTCAAATTTATTTAAAGTCGATCACATTTTCTAAATTTATAATAGTATTCGAATATTGCAGTAGTGGGAATCTATAATGGAGATTTTTTGGTTCTAATAAGACCCAATATCATAACAAATATATCAAAACAACAGATAATAAAACAAAACTTTCAAATAATGAAATAGCACCTTTCCTGCTAAAAATAATATCCAAGAAAGTAGAGAATTGTCTGAGAACCATCGAGACTACTAATAATATCATCAAATGCAAAAATTAAAACAAATATATCCATATCAGATACAAGTAATAAATACAAAATTATTTTCTTACCCAATAATCTATATATAAAAAATTTCTATAAATCACATTCCCATACTAATTATCAACTCAGACCAAATCTAAATAAAAAAGATCACAACATATTGATGATTCTAGAAGCTTTTCAGAAGCAAGAAGAACTTACTAGAGAAAATAAAATATTAATCAACCAGGCTTAATAACAAAATAATGATAGTATCAAATGCACTGTAGAGGATAACAAAAAAACTAGTAGAAAACCAAAGTATAGCTCAATTCTTAGAGGTACCAGACAAGAGTTTAAGAGAGTACAACTAGTATACAATGATTAGGGTTCTACAATTCAATTTGATTCAATTTGATTTGATCATATATTTGATCTCAAATCAAATACAAATACAGAAATTTCAAATCAAATCAAATTCAAATTGACAAAATATTTAATTTGATTCAAAAAATATTTAAAAATTTTTATTGAAACTATAGATATGATAGCTATTTACACAAAATTTTATTAAAACAACTGTCTTTTTGTTTTATAAAACTAGGGCTATTTTGATTAGAAGAACATTTTTTTTTTTTGAATATTAAAGTTCCCGCTTTGGGTGAGAGTTTATTTAATCAAGCTTGTGGATCAAGGGTGCCTCTTTGGGCGCACCCACAATTGAGTTACATTGAATAAGAGTACAACTAGCCACACATACAACTTTTGGTTGTCTAATTTAAGTAGTCCGCCCAAAGGTTCTACACTAGTTGCCATACCTACAACCCAACTAGGGGATTGCCTATTTAAACTCTCTGGTCCAACGCTTCGCATGTCAATCATACTTGTGATCACCGGTACAGCCCTCCGATACATTAGTCAGTCGAAGACAGTCCCGGATGCTACCTACATCCCCTTAGGACTAATTTATCCTCGCGGGTAAACTTGGTAGAGCAGTCCCTGTCCCACACAGGTATTACCTACACTTCGGTAACTTACACACTTACCGAGGCAAGCAACTTGCAGTCAGGGGGTAACTAACTGCTACTATTACCTACTTCTGCCCTTTTAAGGTTCACACCGACCCTGGTACTCACCATTACTTTCCTACCGGCCCATCACCGGGTGCCCCAAACTTCCAAACCAGTTGGCCCAGAAGGGTTGATCTACCCAGCATTAGGTGCTACTATGGTTTTTCTTCCCCTGGTACCTAATTCCAGAACATAGGTCCTTTTCCTCCGATATGACTCCAGTGGCCAGGTTGGTGGACCCTCTCCTCCGAAGGTAATATTGTCCAGTTCTCCAGCTCCGGTTTCCGATATTTTGGTTCTGGTAGCACTGTCGAAGATCGTTGCTACCTCCTTACTCGGGACTTTCCAAATGGGTTTCCATTTCCCCGGCTCCTTGGATTTGTCTGTGTCACCAGACACAACTTCGCTCGAAAGCTCTCATTCAAGATGGTAACCAAGGACTACAGGTAATATACCCAACCGATCGACAGGAAACAATTACCGTAACACAGGTCTATTTTTCCAAAGCGTCGCCAGTGGGATTTGAACCCTAGACCTGCCATTTGGGGGTGACAACTTACCAACTTCCCTAAGTCGCCACATCTCTTAGAAGAACATTTTTTATTTAATACAAAAAATCAATTAATTTAGTAAAATTTTGTGTAAATTGAAAAGCAACCAAAATTTTAAAATTTTTTAAAAATTACAATAAATTTGATTTAATTTGATTTGATTAAATTAAATACAAATCAAGGGTTTATATGATTTGATCAAATTCAAATATGCCTGATATTTGATTTAAGGAACTCTAACAATAATGCATGAAAGGAAACTGTGCAGCAAAACTATATACTAAAACTGAAAACTTACTGAAGACAAACTATTAATACTAATAAATAGTTAATAGATAAGATTTTAATAACATTCGAATCAGAGACTCAATTAGTAGAACTCCTAAACAACAAATGCCAAGCCATCCTGTTTTACCTCATACTCTTAGAAGCAATTGGTTTAAAATCCTATCATAAAAATACAGCCTTCTTTAGATTATTTATTAGACAAGTAGAAGCAAAACCCTAATACTAAATTGAATTCCAACACTTACTGCATAAAGTATTAGAGAAAACAAATTACAATATAATGTTGTTATATAACAAACAATACCAATCAGGATAAAATCTTTCTGGGTCTAAGAATAAAGATAATAATAGATTACTTTAAAGCTTAGACATATTAGATAATAACATACAGAAAGTCACAAACAAATATTTTATCTATAGAGGTTTGCTAAAATCAAGTTAGGAATTATATTTGAAGAGTAAGGAAGATAATCAGAGAAGTAAGAAGTAACATGTTAATGAAACTACCAGAACATCCTAATTAAATACCAAATAAAATCAAAAAGATACTCCCTTTCAAATTAATTGAAGACAGATATCAAACTAGTCAAATAATTGTCACAATGTGCTAAGCTTTCATAGTCACACAACTACCAGAAAGATACTTTGTTCACTAGCTTCACCTTCTTCCAGAAAACCCAGCTAAGCTACAAGAACAATTCTGTAATATATTCCTAATAAAAGAACAAAAAGAGCTATAAAAACTTTTAGAGTATGTGTTTAAGCTAAGACAATACTATAAATTCAAACAAATCCTAGAGATATATTTTGAAGTCCCAAAACACAAGTCTTAACTGCCAAGTACTCTTCAAGAGCTATGCAAAGAAATAGTAAAACTTTTTTTCTGCAGACCCCAAAATGCTATTAATTTTAGAAAATATATAAACATATTTAGAGAATACCAGTATTACTTCTTTAAAAAAGTACCAAATAACTTCTTTAGAACAAAATTGCACCTACCTCTATCTTCAAAGAGTATGAACCTAAAAGAAAAATATAACTTTCTAATAACAGATAAAGCAAAAATTGAGCTTTTTCTAGCAGAAATATGAACTAAATATCAGATTCTGATTCCATTGCCAAAACAATACTTAGATCTTAACTTTACTAACAAACTAGATTTCATCACAGATCCAAAACAAATTCAGAGAATTGAAATTACTACTTCTATAATGACTACAAAGTCACTAGTAAAGATAGCCTGTATGCTAAAAAAGGTTTATTTCTTTAGACAAATCCTGGTAAAATAGATCAATATACAAAAATAATACTGAATTTTCATATAAGGGAAGATAACAATAAACTACTTTTCTCAAGGGATTTAGAGTCCCTACAAGAAATTATAACCAAATATTTACTATGCCAAGAAGTGATCTTACCCATTAAAATATATAATAATATTATTCCTGTAGCAGAAGTTTTGATAAAATACTTATAATTTAATAACTTACTTATATACTTATTTCAATTACTAAACTTACCAAAATACAAGTGGCAGATATTTGAAAATCATAATGAGTAATCAAATAGAACAGTCAACATCTTTGCAAATAAAGGATTTACAATCTCAACCAAAAGACAATTTTAATAAATCAAGTACTCCAACTCTAACAATTCCCAATCTAGATTACCCAACCCTTAAATCTATCTAAAACATTCTAGTGAACCTAGTACCTTAGCAAACTTTACACTAGCTAATAGAATTAATATTCTTGCCCATAATATTCGAGAACTTATCCAACTAACCAAATTACGAACTGAATCAATTATAGTATAGAAAATAATATTCACATTATGTTTATAACAAAAACCAAACTAATGAAAAATAGGGCTCCTGGAAGACCTCGAAATATACATAGATAGGTCAGATTAATTATAAGGTTACTAAAAAAGGAAAGATTTGCAAAAAACTTCAAAAATAAGCAAAAAATTACTATAAATAGAAAAAATCTGTATAAAAAACCTCAAAAATAAGCAAACTCATACCTAACCTATTTATGTATATTTTGAGATCCTGCTCTTGGTCTAACAAACAAGAAATACTTTATCTAACATCTAACTTTATACTATACTAGCTACAACAATGTGAAACAAGTCTAGAGACTGCCCTCATAATATGTTAATCTCTACAACTATACATACACAATATCCAAACTTGGACTAGCACAGCAATCATAGAGGATTCTTTCTTTCTCTTTAACAACAAAATTAGAATTATTTCCATATACTTTTCTTTCAACCACTCTATGTTAAACAAAACTATACAGAATAAGATTTATATCTAGTTTATTAAAGCAAACAATCACAACTAGAACATAATGATCCTAGGAGATTTCAATGCAAACCTAATCAAAAACAAAAAACTTCTATGCTTTACCAATCTATGTAATTGGTCTCTTACAATTCTATAATATATTAACCCAATATAGTTAAATAATACAATATCTGGTCAAATTAAAAACATATGGTGCAACCAAGATATTATACTAGATCAAGACCCATACTTTATCACTGATGTGATCCATATTACAAGTAATGTCCACTTTATTATATTGACAACTTGGCACATGATCATTATATTCTAGAAAACTCCAAAAAATAAAAAATAGAAGAGGAAAATCTACTAATAGTTAAATGAAAAATGAAAACTAGAAGGATTTTATGGCAATTACTCACATACTATACAAAGTAGCTGAAGAAATCAACTTACTACTCCAAAATACAACAAACTTTATAATTGAATTTAAAGAAACCTATATCATAAAGAAAGCACAACACAATACCACTAGGCCTTATAACTAATAATATATTAACACTATTTTTTACCCTTTATTAACAGAAGAAATTTACTCTACTAATCTACTACCACATTATAGAACATATATACGAGAATATTTAGATACCTATTCTGAAACTAAATAATAAAAAAAGTCACTTATTGCACTAGCAAACAGAGTTTGTATTGAACAATGTCCAACTAAATTTTATTGAACAATTGGACAATTGGACATTTGGACATAGTCCAAATGTTCAAATAATTTTTTGGACCCTTTGGCATTAAACAATGTTCAAATAAATTGTAAAATTATTGGACATATGTCCAAATTGTCAATTGGATATATGTTCAATTGTTCAATAATTTTATTGGACAATTTTAAAAAATATAATAACAAAAGCTTTATTGTTTTTTACAGTTTCTAAGGGGGCTTCCTGAAATCAGCTGATTTCAGAGGGGTGGGTGGGTCAGCTGAAGTATCAGGTATAATTCCGGCCAAAATTTTGTAATTCTGGCCAAAGTTACAAAATTATTTTTGACCAAAATTATAGATTTATTAACAATATTTAATAATTAATAACTTTTAATTTACTGGATCAAATTTAATGATTTAACTACCAAAATGATTCTCTCAATGAAAGGATTCTAGAAAGCCAAAATCATTAAAATCTAATGACTGGATCCTAAGATCAGGATAGATATATGTTACTATAAAAGTTTTATAATTTATTAAAAAAATATAAACCATTTATAGTAACACAAATTTATATCGATCTCTAGATCCTGTGCTGGATTTTTATGATTTTGGGCTTGCTAGAATCCTCTCATTGAGCTGATCATTTTGGTAGTTAAATCATCGAAATTGGCCCAGTAGATCAAAAGTTATTAACAATTTAAAATTAATTTTCAATTGTTAATAACTTTTGATCTACTGGGCCAATTTCGATAATTTAACTACCAAAATGATCAGCTCAATAAGAGGATTCTAGCAAGACCAAAATTATAAAAATCCAATTACAGGATCCAGAGATCAGAATAAATTTGTGTTACTATAAATGGTTTATAATTTTTTAATAAATTATAAAACTTTTATAGTAACACAAATCTATTTCGATTTTAGGATCCAGTGATTGGATTTTAATGATTTTGGGCTTGCTAGAATCCTCTTATTGAGCTGATAATTTTGGTAGTTAAACCATCGAAATTGGCCCAGTAGATCAAAGGTTATTAACAATTTAAAATTAATTTTTAATTGTTAATAACTTTTGATCTACTGGGCCAATTTCGATAATTTTTTAACTACCAAAATGACCAGCTCAATGAGAGGATTCTATCAAGCCCAAAATCATAAAAATCCAATTACAGGATCCAGAGATCAGAATAAATTTGTGTTACTATAAATGGTTTATAATTTTTTTTTTTTTTTGTGTTAAAGTTCCCGCTTTGGGTGAGAGTTTATTTAATCAAGCCTGTGGATCAAGGGCGCCTCTTTGGGCGCACCCACAATTGAGTTACATTGAATGAGAGTACAACTAGCCACACGTACAACTTTTGGTTGTCTAATTTAAGTAGTCTGCCCGAAGGTTCTACACTAGTTGTCATACCTACAACCCAACTAGGGGATTGCCTATTTAAACCCTCTGGTCCAACGCTTCGCATGTCAATCCTACTTGTGATCACCGGTACAGCCCTCCGATACATTAGTCAGTCGAAGACAGTCCCGGATGCTACCTACATCTCCTTAGGACTAATTTATCCTCGCGGGTAAACTTGGTAGAGCAGTTTCTGTCCCACACAGGTATTACCTACACTTCGGTAACTTACGCACTCACAGAGGCAAGCAACTTGCAGTTAGGGGGTACTTAACCGCTACCATTACCTACTTCTGCCCTTGTAAGGTTTACACCGACCCCGGTACCCACTATTACTTTCCTACCGGTCCATCACCGGGTGCCCCAAACTTCCAAACCAGTTGGCCCGGAAGGGTTGATCTACCCAGCATTAGGTGCTACTATGGTTTTTCTTCCCCTGGTACCTAATTCCAGAACATAGGTCCTTTTCCTCCGGTACGACTCCGGCGGCCAGGTTGGTGGACCCTCTCCTCCGAAGGTCATGTCGTCCAGTTCTCCAGCTCCGGTTTCTGATATTCCGGTTCTGGTAGCACCGTCAAAGATCGTTGCTACCTCCTTACTCGGGACTTTCCAAATGGGTTTCCATTTCCCCGGTTCCTTGGATTTGTCTGTGTCACCAGATACAACTTCGCCCGAAAGCTTCCATTCGAGATGGTAACCAAGGACTACAGGTAATATACCCAACCGATCGACAGGAAATGGTTACCATAACACAGATCTATTTTTCCAAAGCGTCGCCAGTGGGATTTGAACCCTAGATCTGCCACTTGGGAGGTGACAACTTACCAACTTCCCTAAGTCACCACATCCTTGGTTTATAATTTTTTAATAAATTATAAAACTTTTATAGTAATACAAATCCATTCTGATCTTAGGATCCAGTAATTAGATTTTAATAATTTTGGGCTTGCAGAATCCTCTCATTGTGTAGATCATTTTGGTAATTAAATCATCGAAATTGGCACAGTAGATCAAAAGTTATTTACTATTAAATATTATATTTAACTTTTTAATAATTGTAAAATCTAATTGGCTAATTGGGGTATCAGGTGGGTGGGTGGGGTAGGGGTAAGGTGGGCTCATAGTAAAAAAATCAGCTAATTTCTGGAAGGCCCTAATATTCTATTTAATTAATCATATTTCACTAGAGCAATACCAAATCTATATTGTATATATATATATATATATTGTAAGTAAAATAAAATTTAAGTTAATTTAGTAGTATGAATACATAAGTATATATGCATATTTTATAATAATATTATTAATTATTATTTTTTTTCCTCTTTGGCAAGTCTCGCTGCAGTTTTATTTGAAATTTTTAGACTAATAATTACATATTAGTTGCTATATTGACATAATTTTCAGACCAAAGTAAAACCCAACTTAATTTGGCTGCTTCTAAACGAGTGCCCAAATGCGATATACCGCACCAGTAACCTGAGTTACCAGAATCACGCCAGACTTTCGAAAAAGAGAAAAAAGAAAAAAAACTAAAAAACAAACAAGAAGAAGAAAAAAGAAAGAATGGAAAAAAGGGAGATAACGACAGTAAATGGAAAAAAAGAAAAAATAAAAATATAAAGAAAAAGAAAGAAACAAGTTTAACAAAAGTATATAAAACCCTGTGGGAATGTAACTGACAGTTACTTTAACCTGTGTCAGATTGTAAAAATTATATGATACTAAATAAAGAAGTCTCTGCTCTATCTAAATTAACTTATCATATGTATGAGGGAAAAAACTAATACTAGCCAAAAACCCTATCTAAATTGCAGAGAAGTATACATAACACATTAAGGCTAAAAAAAAGAACCTTCTAGAAAAAATTTTGTTTTGGTGAATTCTCCAAAATATATACGTATCATTCATTGTTTATTTTAGTATAACCAAAATCTACTTGTAACTTAATTCCAATATAGTAGCCGTATTTCCAATTTGGAAGAGGTAAACAGTACTAATCTTTTGAAGTAAGTAAACTAGAATGCCCACTTTGTCAAAATTTCAAAAGAGCCAAAGGGATGAGAGAGGTACCAGTGAGACCAACTTGTTTTTGTGGATTTGAAACTATGTAAGTTTTGAAGTTATATTGACAAATACTTCTAGCTATATTATAGCTAACTACATTCAATAGTTCTTGAGCTTTATACCAGGGAGCCAAGTCTAAGAAAGTCTTTTTCATCTCTTTTTCAGTTATTCCCGGATTGAACTCGTGTTCCAGACACTCATAAAGAGAAGTTTTGTAAGTAATTTTATATATTAACTATAAGTTTTTTTGCAGGTCAGCATTTGGAAAAGTTGGTCCAAGTGATTATCACAAAGAGTTAAATATTATTAATTATTATTATTATCTAATACTTTTTAAATATACTATAAATTAAAAAAGTAGATTTATTTATCGCCTCATGTGATGAGCCTTATATGTCACTATCCCAATCAAATTTCAAGATCAGGTATAACACTACATGACCAGAAAATTCAAAACAAACGTTTGCTTTGTCAAAAATCGTCTATAACTTAAAATTGAGTATATAAAACTACTCTTAGGACTCTAACAAAAAAATTCCTTGCAAACTTTTACTATAAACCCTCTTTTGCTTATATACACAATTTATACCCTACCATAACTCTACCCAATGAAAAAAATGGGGTATTTTAATTGTTTTGATTTTAGATTACATCTGATTTTATTTTCTGCAGCAGTTGCGACAACATTGCATATGTGATGTATAAATTATTTCAAATTAAAAATATTTCATATTAGTGAATATTGGCCTAAATTAAAGTTAATTTAGGCCAAGATTAAATTAATTTTTTTAATGTCCAATAAAAAAGTTATTATGTCCAATCAAATTATTTGGACAATTGTACATTGTTAAAATGTCCAAATGTCCAAATTGTCCAAATGTCCAATCGTAACATGCTATCAATGCTAGCAAAAATGCACTTTTTATTTTTCACTTAGTATAGTATATATAAAAACATTTATAAAGTTATATTCTCATTTATCCTTTTAAAAATAACTTACTATATAGGATTATTTAGGATTGTTGAAACTTGTTATTTTTATATTGTTTAGTAACAATAGATATATAAAATATTGTAAAACCCTAGCCCTGAATATGAGCATAAAAAAAAGTGTGACAACCAATCAAATATGATAATTTGTCATAGATCATTTTAGATTCTAATTTCAAATTTGGTATATTCCTGTAGTATTATAATATGATATCTGGCCATGCTGATATCCCAAACTTACTAGTTTGGGATTTTGATAGCAAATATTTCTGACTATAAATTATATTATGACTTGAGATCCAAAATTTTTTATATATAAAAATTGGGTATGCTCTTATAGCCAATGATAAGTCTGGGCAATGCCCTTGAATAAACATTATCATTTTGGTATTCTCAGAGTACTGGTTTCCAACCTGTTTTAACCAGTGGAAAAGCACCAACTTATCCATGACATATTGATACACTGTTTCTCTGGCACCTTGCTTTCGGGTAGCAACTCCATATTCCATTTGCATATTAGTATCAGGGTACAAAAATGTTGACAAAATTTATGGGCAAATTTGTATCCGGGTTATTATCATTTTCCCACCTATCAATATAAGGGCTAGAATTTTTCCTGTCTTCCACTACATGGCTACCAGATAGGCGCTGATAACAGCTATTAGACAAAGTCCCTGGACATTATTGGTTCGAAAGCATGACCCACTGTCTCTATCCACTCTATCAGATCCTGATTTCCTCTAGAAAATGGTAGTATGTTCACAAAGTTTATTTCTTGAACATGGTTATTTTCGAATACTTGATACAGAGGGCCAGCCATTAATTGTAGCAGTTGTTGAGTTTTCAGTTGGAATCTTTTTCCCTGACATTCAAGACTGTTATCTCCATTGTCATTACCAATATCCAAATAGCATTCCATAATTTTAATTGAATTAGTTTTAATATTTTTCTTTAAATTTTTGGGTATAACGTTCAAATCCACACAATCAGCACCAAATGTTGCAATCGGCTGGGAGAGCTTGATGAAATTGGGTCAGCTTAGTTCGATTGTGAACAAATTGTGATTAAGGTTAAATGGTTTAAAATGATAAACTAACACGGGTATAAGGGTTCCTCTTTATTAATAATATAAATCAATACATCGTTTATTACAATAATACTAAATACTATCTACAATCGTTACTACTTGTTCACTCTCCATAAGCTAAAACTAAACCCTTATATATTTTTAATTCATACGGGAGCTTTAATCACTCGTTTGGAGATTCAATCCCCCGTTTGGAGACTTGATCCCCCGTTTGGAGACTTGATTACCTGTTGGAGACTTGATCACCCGTTTGGAGACTTGATCACTGTTTGGAGATCGCCTCACCCATTTTACTTATTTGCGCGGGTAACAACCAAAAAAAGAAATCCGATTTTGTAAAATAAACTAAGTGCGTGAAATAAAAATTTAGGGTTAGGGCCTTAACGTTAGAGGCTATAGGGTTAGAGTGATGCTTAATATAAGTAAAATTTCATTCCCGTCATTTTTAATTAGTGCACTAAGATCGATTTAAACATTAGTTTTTGCGTATTTTTTTTCGCTTTTTTCTTCTTTTACGCGTGTTCGAATTCTTCGTCGGGCTGATCAAATTTGCACTCTCCGATTGGCTATTTCCTTTCCAGGAGCTTATATTACCCGCGCAATAAGTGGATGCCTAATCACCCGACTATGCCACAAACTATGCCAAAATAAGAAATACATAACGATAAAATAATGATACTAATAAAAAAATAAAAATTGAGCATAACACCGGATGTGAAAGAAGCGGCATAAGTGGAATAAATTGCATAAATCAAAGCAATAACATAAACCAAATCATTAAACATAAAATCCTCTCGCTTGTCTATATACTGACAACTATAACAAACCACTGCACAGTTTGTGTCTCTGTGCTCACGTGACTTCCTGTTATTAGTTGCTCCGCTAGCCTCAATTTCCCAGGTTAACACCGTCTATAAATTGATAGAACCACGAATAAAGCAGGTATATTTTGCGTATATCACAAATTAAAAATAAACAATTATTATATTTAAAACTATGACTAGATAAGGAAATTAAACATATTATCATATTATATAATTATGTTCTTTGATGATGAAATATTCGAAGTATGCATAAATTTAAATGGTGTAATAAAAAAACTGTATAAATATAGAAGCCTTAAAATGAAATCACAAGAATAGATTGTCTAATCAGATGCGCATTAGATATACTGCTTCACTTTTTATTAAGCATATTCTTCATTCCTAGTATTGTCTGACAATAAGGTTCTTTCGGTATGAGTTTTAACTAGTGATACAGGCGAATCATCCCAATGATTGTCGTAACTTGTTACGATATAAGTTTTAGTTAGTTACGGTTTAAGCCGTAACTTCATTGGGACGATTCGCCTGCATCATTAGTTTTAACGATGATATGAATTCTGACTTGCTGCTTATTACTCGGCAATACTCAAACAACATGCTTACGTGTTACCGGCTTAACTATAATTAATTATAATAATTGAACCATCTTTGGTTTTGAACAGAATTCGATCTTTAGATTATCGAATTTTAAATTTGGATATACCCTATCAAAAATCAAATTTATTGAATAGTTTAAAGCTTTAAGATTAAATTATTTAAATACAAGAATATTTATTTAATGAATTTGATGGGTTCTGAGTTTGGCATGATTTATTGATTGAAATGGGATACATATTTGAGTTTGGGTTATGAAACCCAAACTAGGTAGAAATACCGATTCCCAAACCAAAACTAAGTAGAAACGCTGTAACTAAAAAAAAAGTTTGTGTCGCAACCCTACAATTTAATTTGTGATAGAATAGGAAATATCAGATCAGTATGGTACAGATTTTAAAAATCGGTCTGTACCAGGGATCAGGGATGGTAAATGACTTTAAATGGCCCAAATGACTCAAATACAAATGACCAGTCATTGGTCATTTCACGCCCCAAATGACTTAAGAAGGTCATTTAACTCTGGTTAATCGATTACCTAATACTTTTAGCCAATCAAAATTGATTATTGTTCTTCGTAAAATAAAACGTTGCTAGATGCTATCTAATAAAAATTATTACACATGATAAACAACTGAATCATTTGGTGAATGATTGTCATTTGTATTTTGGCTAAATGACTAGGTCATTTCCAGACCGGTTGTAAAACGACATTCTAATCGAATCATCAGGTATTAAGTGATTAAAAAAAAAACACTAGACAAACAAATAATGTATTTACTTTTTTTAAAAAATAAAAAAAGTTCGTGAATAATAATTTACCAACTGTAAAAATGATATAAATCATTTTCGAATTACAAATGGCATGTTAATTAATAATCGACGTGAATTGAGAAATGATGCGAACATATATATACAAGTTTTTTTCGGATGTCAACTCTATGCAAAATGACCTAATCGCCAAATGACCCCGGTCATTTGGAAATGACCATAGTCATTTTTCACGAGTCATTTCCAAATGACCCAAAATTTGAATGACCTCAAATGACCGGTCATTTTGAGGTCATTTGAGGTCATTTGAAAAAATTGGCAAATGACCAGGTCATTTACCATCCAGTATTATACTGATCTGCTCACCCATACCATATAAATATTTAAACTAATGGTTGTGTAAAAATTCGGGTGGCAATCCAATCACTTCACCGACATAACATTTAACCGACAATTATTCACCGACACACGTTCATTTTACCGACAGTTTATTTCACCGAAGCTCATTTCACCGACAAAGTAATTCTGGTTATTGTCGTTAGGGTCAGGGTAGAATTAGTTAGAATTAGGGCTAAAGTTAGGGTGCTTTTTTGAAAAAAAACTTGTCGGTGAAATGAACTTCGGTGAAACAAACTGTCGGTAAAATGAACTTGTCGGTGAGTATTTGTTGGTAAAATGTTATGTCGGTGAAGTGATTGTCGGCGAAATAATACGAATCCGTGTAATTCTATATAGCCAGAACGATATTGAAATACTCATTTTATAAATGAATTATTATGAACCCAAAATAGAAATTGCTTTTCATTTATGATAATACTTGTATTAATTTAGTTTGGGCGACTGGTACTTTGATGGATTAAGGAATTCTTTAATAATGAAATACATATTTAAAAAGCTTTTGTATTGTATGTGAATTGTCGTTTATAAATTTAAGTTTCGATTCAGCAACTTCTTAAAATCTTTAAAATATCTATATCTTTATTAGCATATACAATAATACATAAATTTATTTTTTATACAATAAAAATAATAAAAATGTTAGAAAACATATATGTTCAAACATTAATTGTAGGATTAATTTTATTGTTTATTTATTTCCAACTAACGAGAAGACAGATTAAACTGGTAAGTCTCTTCCTATATTAACATTTATTAATAGTTGTTACTAATATAAAGGTCAACTTTCTCAGAATGAGCCACCTCTCGCCTACTATCGATTTCCAATTATCGGACATACATGGCGTTATTTAAAAGATTGCAGAAATTTAATGTTAGAATCACAGGAAAAAGTTTGTTATTTTTTTTTAAAGGCATTTCTCTTTTCACGTTTTCGTTTTATTACTTAATAGTATGGCGAAACATTTTCGTTATACGTATTCGGCAAAATAATGACTGTATCCGCAAAGGATACAGCTTATGAAGTATTCAAAAAAGTAAACGATTTTAGTCTTGATGAGGGCACTAAAGAGGTAATTAAAATTTTCTAGTGAACATAGTAATTTTTTTAAATTAATTAAAAATCTTTTAATTTTTTCTAAATCATGCTTTCAATTTGAGAACAGCAATTTCCGACACTTGATATATTCCCTCATAGCTTCCGCCGTAATAGAGACAAACCTATTAAAATATTAAAAGACATCATGGGAAACATGAACGATTTTACGAGTAGGTTACAACAAAATATTGTTAAAACAATAGATACTTCTATCGGAGACTGTGTTGGTGAGTTTTAATAATAAATTGGCATATATAATTCATGGATATTTAAAAGGACTGTTTAATTATTATAGAACCGAAGGTTATTCATAATCCAGATGAACTTATAACAAATCTTACTGTGGTATTAATTGCTAATGTTATTTTTGGTGAAGTATGTATTAATGGCTTGTTTTTTATGTAAAAATTTCATCACACTATTAACTTAGTTATTCCTATAAAAATTAGGACTGTTACTATTATGAGGATCTTTTAGAAACTACAAAAAAACTTACTTGATTCAGTTTTTAAATTTATTGTTATATCAAAAATATTTAAAATATTTTCATATATACATCCCTGGATTGGTAAACAATTTACAAAGTAAGTTCTTTTATTATATTAGATATCTACATAGGCCTGGTAAATTTACCGTATTTTCGCGTAATAACGCACATGTGCATTATTTTGAAATTGCCACTTTTTTAAAAATCGCCTATTTGACTCAAAATAACGCTCCCCCCTTATCTGTTATTAAATATTGGCAATATTGATCCGAAATATCGCACATGTACGTCCCGAAATAACGTACAGATGTGTTATTACGCGAAAATACGGTAGTTCTTTTGCCGACATGCTGGTCCGTATTTAAAATGTAGTGCTACTTGTAAGTACATATTTAAATTCTCATCATACCGGATTCTTAAAAATTGTGTGATTGAATAACTATGCAGTCGGTTTATATAAATTGAAAAGATTAGAACTGTTTGTAATCTTTTTCAATTACGTAATTTCATATGCAGTCATCCTCCCATATAATCACGCAGTTGGGCACACAGTAAATTTTTTTTAAAAATGTGAGTTGTGCTTTTATGGAGGTTTTTCCTTAAGGTGGCAATCATTTCACCTCATATACACCACATTTCACCGACAATTACCCACCGACAAGATCATTTTACCGACATTTTATTTCACCAAAGCCCATTTCACCGACTAAGTATTCTGGTTATTGTCGTTAGGGTCAGGTTAGAATTAAGGTTAAAGTTAGTGTGCTTTATAAAAAAAACTTGTCGGTGAAATGAGCTTCGGTGAAATGACTGTCGGTAAAATGATCTTATCGGTGAATAATTGTGGTGTCTATGAAGTGATTGTCGATAAAACTATACGGACCCTTTTTCTTATAAATTAAACCATATTTTGGCCTAAACATAAATGTTATTAGTTATTATGTGATTGTATGAAGGTGACTATATTGAGGGACGACTGTGAGTTTAAGTCAAGTATTGTACTTATAGGTTTCTCTTGGTTGCACTCATTACTTTTTACAGATTCGGTTCACTTTGATGTTCCCAGCCCACATTTTTACTACATTTAATCCTGTGCAGTTTAAAAAACTTATTATTTTTTTTATAATATAATAGAATTTCTTTAAGACCTGTTTCAAAACATAATGATGTAATTATGAAACATATTAAACCAGTCATCAAAAAACGTCTTGAAGATAAAAAGAAATTAGGTGACGCTTGGATTGCTCCCGTAAGTCATTCATAAATAAAAAATTTTTTAATTCTTATATTAAAATTTAGATTATTCTAAGATAATATATTTAAAAACCAACAGTTAGATGCACTACAATCTTGTTTGAACGATCCAGAAATAGCTCCAGATCTCGATCCAAATAATGTAGATTATAATATTATTGTTGAAATAATTGAAATACTTATATTTACCGCTATAATAAGTTTGCCTGCTGCTGTTTTCTATGCTTTATATGGTTAGTCTTATTCTGTTATTTTTGCATTATAAAATAGTTGTATTTAAATTATATTTTTGAAAATTAGATTTGGCAGGAAGGAAAGAATATTGGAATGAATTATATCAGGAGGCTCAAGTAATTAATAAACAGTGTAATGGTAACGTACTTAAGTCTGATGACCCTGATAAAATGGTGAAATTGGATAAATTTGTTAAGGAATCTTTAAGATTAAATATTGATATAACTAATGTGGCGCATAAATGTATTTCTAAACCTTATTATACGTTTGAGAATGGATATCAAGTCCCAAATGGTATAAATTTTTTTTGTTTTTTTTTCAGACTTGTTTATCTCAAAACTATGTTAATTCTCACTGTTTTCCTTAATTATTTAAAACGTAGGTCGTATGATCTATGTTAACTTTATGAGCTTAGCTATGGATGAAGAGCTTCAAGGTCAGAACTCCAAAGAATTCTATGCATACCGTCATGATTCCCCTGCGATAAAACTTGACCATAATTACTTGGTGTTCGGAAGTGGAAAGCATGCCTGCCCGGGGAGATTTTTGGCTGTTATTGTGCCTAAAATATTTTTACATATGGTTATGTTAAGATATAATGTTAGAACTGAAACTGGGAAAATGAAACCCCAAAAATATACTGGACCTACAGTTAGGCCATTTAATGTTGGTATTGTATTTGAGAACAGGAATTAATCTATGCAAGCATACAAATATATTTAGATTTTTTAGTGATAATTCTATAATTGTAATTTGATATAGTACCACTATAGTACCTCAATAAATATATGTTTTAATTTATATACTGTACATAGTATGTGGCAGGGATGGTAAATGACTTTAAATGACCCAAATGACTCAAATGACAAATGACCAGTCATTGGTCATTTCACGACCCAAATGACTTAAGAAGGTCATTTAACTCTGGTTAATCGATTATATAATACTTTTAGCCAATCAAAATTGATTATTGTTCGTAAAATAAAACGGGCCGATATCAAATTCTCGGGCTGACCCGGCTGTTAAATTTAATCGGCCCGGTCGACCGGGCCTTAAAACAATAATTTGATCTATGAAAATAGTTAGAATTACACCACAATACTTGTGCAATATTTCGATTACTAAAACAATTACACTATTGAGATGCTTGAGATAATGATAGTAGTGTGATCTCAAAAAATCGACTTTAGTTAATCGATATACACATTGTTGGAGGTAGACCGGAATCCTGTGATAATCGAATCTACTTCCGAAAGAGCCGCCGGCAGACATGTGACCCCTGTATGACCTAAGTGACGCACGTGATCCCCACGGCACTTACTTTTTTGATACTCCTAAATGTACCCCAAAAATTTTATTACTTTTTTGATACACGGCGATTTTAAAAAAGTCACGTGACCGCCGCGATTAAAATCGACCAATGGAATTGCAGGTAAGATTCTAATAAAAGGCTTAAAGTTTTTTTTAATCGGAACTAATTTTTTTATTATGTCATTATTATTTGAATTTTTAATAAGAGTTGCAGAGATGAAAATTACTATTCCAATATTTGTAGTAGTAAATACATCAAAATTGGCTTAGTGTATCACGAGATATAAGTAAAAAAATTTTCGCAAATTTTTAAAGTTTTTTAAAAAAACTAAAATTCACGAAAATTTTTTTACTCATATCTCATGATACACTAAGCCAATTTTGATGTGTTTACTACTGTTACAGTACCGGAAGCCTTCTTTAATTCCGATAAAGTAACAATCACACGGCTCCTGAGATCCCTTACTTTGGGCGTGAAGCGGTGTGCAAGAGGGAAGTATAGTTTCTTTTATGTCTGTAAGAAACTACACACTTCTCTATGGCAGTTCGGTATAAACAAAAGATAATAACAGTTTATTAATTTAACAAAAGGGCTATTCCAAGGTGTCTGTTCCTTAGAAATCCCAAGAGTTTATTTAATAAATATAGAGGAGGGTAATTAATATAAAGGTTAAGGTAAAATACAATGTCTGGATCTGTCTAAAACTAAGGGAAATAAGATGGGTTTATATATCTATTGAGCTAAGCGTCGCTAAGCGTCGTTAAGCGTCGCTAAGCGTCATTAAGCATCGTTAAGCGTCATTAAGTGTCATTGCACATCAATTTCACATATCACTATTACTAAATACAGTTATTACAAAATTTCCTTATTAAGTTCTAATTTTCAAACTAATTTCTACCAAAATTAAAACCTATTCTATAACATTTCTCTCCCCTTTAAGAACGAACTCCGTGAGTTCTAATTTGGGGAAGGACTTGAGAAAGTTCGGCATCAGTTAACCTCATAATCATTGTATAAGTAATATAGGTTGTTCGAGAGATATTTTCTAGAGGTCGATTAGAGAAAAGCAATTTCATCCGTCTGGCACACTTCCATGTGTCTCGGGCTCTTCTTTCTCCTTGAGTCTTCTCAATTATTGATTGAATATCTTCATGAGCATCAGGGTACTTGTCTATAAGGTTACCAAGATAATAATAAGCTTCGAGCAGCTTAGTCTGNTGAAGTTTCCGTTCAGCACTCCATCGGTTGGCAGTAGCGGCTCTTCGAAATTCCTTCAGCCAGTCAGCAGGGTCTTGGGTTCCGTCACCGTAAAAATCTGCAACAGTAATAAGAGTTTTCTCAGAGCCTTGTCCAAGGGCATTGGCAAGATCAGTTATTGCTTGCGCAGCATTTTGTAAAGCTTGATCACCCATTAGGTTTTCTGGTTGGTTAGAAGGTAAGATAGGGTTTAATTCTTCAACAAGAGGTTGTAAATTTATTTACTCAAATTGTAGAAAAAAGTCAGCTCTAACAATAGTAGCGTCTTGGTTTTGAATATAATGGTCGAGAGGGTCAATTAAATTTTGGTCGTTAAGAGAAGGAGTATTAAGTAATGGAGGTGTATGGCGTAGGGTAACGTTTATATCTAAATTAACAGTTGGGTAATATTCAGTTACAAAAGGAGATGGAGGAACAGTTGTGTGAGCAGGAGAAAAGGTTTGTTGTAAATAGCGAAAGAGGCGATTTCGTGGAGGAGGAGTAGTTTCTCGAGTATAATGATATGGAATTTCTGAGATAGGTGAAGAAGGAAGTGCAAGGCTTGGAGGGATTGGTATATAAGTATTAGTGGAAGAACCAACACCAGTATCAGCTAATTGTTCAGGTCCTAAGGTGAATATAGATCTGGGTGGAGAAACGTCAAAATTTAATTCAGTTCTTCCTAGTTGATTTTGAAAATCGAACAGAAGGTTTTCAGTCCTTGGTCGAGTTGAAGCAGGTGTAGAAGGTAAGAGGTCCTCAATGTGAAGATCAAGTAGGGTAGCTTCAAAATTAAGAGGTAAGGTAGGTGCAAGAGTATAGGGGGTATGTGCAAGGAGTAGACCAGCAATAACTTCTTTTGGGTCTAATAGGTCGTTGTTATAGCGGCAACTAAAAACAATATCTCGAGCAGCAGCTCTAGCAGTATTATAATCAGTAGCAGCAACTAAAATACAGTAAGAGTCGTTTGTCTTTTGTGAGTATTGGGTAGCAAAATAATTGTCTCGATACGTTCCCCAGAATCGGCGAAAGGGACGGTATAAATTAGCAACAGGGTAACAGATAGTACAGGATAAATCAGGATGGTAGGCTTGCAAAACGTCTACCGCAAGTGAGGAAGGATGACTTGTTTCGTGTACTTCAATTTGTTCTAAGTATAGTTCATACGCTCTATTCATATAGAAAAGGCAGTTCCCAAGTCTTAAGGAAACTAATAAAAGAATAATAAAATACCTCCAAAATAAAAGGTTAGTAGTAAGTTGTTAACAAAATTTTAATCTCCTAAATATAGTAAATAGTTAGTATCCAACAAAAAGAAAATTCCAAGTAAGTTGTAAGAGAATAATAAGAGTGCAATCAACAGCAAGAGGGTTAGTAACAGCCAAAAAAAAAAATTAAATTTCTGCCAAAAGTAATAATAAGATTTCCAAATTCTTTAATAATATTCAATAATTTAAATAGGTTTCCGCCAGAAGGCACCAAATGTTACAGTACCGGAAGCCTTCTTTAATTCCGATAGAGTAACAATCACACGGCTCCTGAGATCCCTTACTTTGGGCGTGAAGCGGTGTGCAAGAGGGAAGTATAGTTTCTTTTATGTCTGTAAGAAACTACACACTTCTCTGAGGCAGTTCGGTATAAAACAACAAGAGATAATACACAGTTTATTAATTTAACAAGAGGGCTATTCCAAGGTGTCTGTTCCTTAGAAATCCCAAGAGTTTATTAATAATAAGAGAGGAGGATAAATAATATAAAGGTAAAGATAAAATACAATGTCTGGATCTGTCTAAAACTAAGGGAAATAAGGTGGGTTTATATATCTATTGAGCTAAGCGTCGCTAAGCGTCGTTAAGCGTCGCTAAGCGTCATTAAGCGTCACTAAGCGTCGTTAAGCGTCGCTAAGCGTCATTAAGCGTCGTTAAGCGTCATTAAGCGTCATTGCACATCAATTTCACATATCACTATTACTAAATACAGTTATTACAAAATTTCCTTATTAAGTTCTAATTTTCAAACTAATTTCTACCAAAATTAAAACCTATTCTATAACACTACTATTGGAATAGTAATTTTTATTTCTGCAACTCTTATTAGAAATTCAAATAATAATGATATAATAAAAAAATTAGTTCTGATTAAAAAAACTTTAAGCCTTTTATTAGAATCTTGCCTGCAATTCCATTGGTCGATTTTGATTGCAGCAGTCACATGACTTTTTAAAATCGCTGTGTCTCAAAAACGTAATAAAATTTTTGGAGTACATTTAGGAGTATCAAAAAGTAAGTGCAGGAGTATCAAAAACATAATGTTTGCTACCGAGACAGTTACGTTAAAAAAAAATTTTGGAATCGGAAGGAAAATACAAAACCTGATCCTGGCCCTGGTACTCTGCAAGACCATATAAAGATCATGAAAAAATCATCACCAAGGCTTCGCAATTTCATAGAAGAAAAAGAGAACAATCGTTGCAAGATCAGATCACCTAATAGTGCTAGACTTAAAAGGGGGTCGTCTAAAGCGGAGTAGAATCACGTGAAAATTGGCCAATCAAATTATCGAATTTTGATGATCTTTGACGAAGCAAACAAAAAAGAGAAGCAAAAATCTTGAAAAATACAAAAAATGGCAGTCTAAACCTACCTTGGTGTTTTAATTAAAAATGTCGGGAAGGCAATTTTGCTTATATATTATGACCTAAAATCTCTCCTAACCCTAACTTAAGATGACCCTAGCCCTAAAACTATTTCGATAAAATATATTATAAGAAATCTACTCCGCTTTAGACGTCCCCTAAAAAGGAATAGTTTAATTAATGAAATTTGACTTACAATCAGAATTATGATACATAAATCAGTTGCATTTGAGGCTTTGTCAATTATCAGAATAGCCTTCCTGAATTTATTCAAATTAAATGTGGGAAATCGATTGTCACATTATGACATGATGAGGTTGATGAAAGAAAAATTTAATTTTCTTCTTTTTGTTTCTCTTGTAGATTTATAAATAGAAGTAGAATTTGTTTTGTTGTAAAGAGAGTTCTATTCAGTCTTTCGTTGGTCTTAGTCTTTGGTTCCTGTGGCCTTGGTTCGGTTTTGTTCGTTTTTGTTCGAAACTGTCTGAAATTAATTTGAATAAAACTTGTACCTTTTTGTTTCCTTTTGATTAAATAAAAAACCAATTAAACATAAGCCCAATAAAGCCTTACCTTGCCAAATCGATATGCCTTTGTTTATTGGCCTTATCATTGGTTGTGTTTTTGTGTGTTGTGTTGTTTTATTCATTTTTCTATCGTGCACCGAACCCAGTCCGCCCTCAACAACATACAATATAATGTAACCTATGGAGGATCTGTGAATAAGAAGTGGTTATAGGAGAGTACGATAGGTCCTTCTCATAGTTGAAAATAAAAGTGATAACGTATGACGGTGGTTTACTAACTTATAATCAATAATCAGTGCTTTAATCAGCGAAAAGAATATGCAATCAGAACTCCTAATTGACTAGTTGAATTTATAAATAATGACTAGAAAAAGTTGACTATTCGATTTTAGTCAGATAGATGATTATTGACTGCAAGCACTAACTTGAGAATATTCTACGCATAATTAACTATTAATTATAAGTTATGCAATAAAATTCTATAAGGTGAAAAAATTAACTATATCCTGGCTGAGCTAACCTGCAGGGATATGGTCAATGGACTAGGAAAACCCGTCTTTGAAGGGGGGTTTTCCATTTTGAGAAAATGGCGATTATTTGTCTGTGAAACCTAAATTTTATCCCTGAATTTTTTGTTTATTTTTAGATATCAATTACTGAATAAACAATATTATATAATTATGAAACACTGATTGACCAATCTAATTTAATTGAGACATCAATCTTTGGTTGTAAATCTATTTTTAGAATACGTTTGTTAAAAATTGGTTTATATTCAAGTTAAAATATCTCAATAAATTATTATATTAATATAAAGTAAAAAGTGAAATACATATAGATATAAACCGGAACTTTAATTTGAATCAAAAATCTCGAAATTGATAAAAAAGTCTCAAAGATGGGTTTCTACAGCCCATATAGGTTAAGGGCCGACCTACCCACCTGCCCGGCTGATGGGCTTGGTAAATGACTAGATCATTTTCAAACTGGTTGTAAAATGACATTCTAATCGAATCATAAAATCAGGTATAATTTCTTATTTTAATAGATTATAGATATAAATAATTTTATAGAAATAGGTACAAGTGTAAAGTTATGATAAATGTGAGATTTATTTTATTAAAAACTATATTAATCTTCTTGTTAAAAGAAAAATAAATAAAATATAAGAGACAAATGATAATTTCTTTGATTATTATAAGTGAATTTATATGTGTATATTAACTATAAAAACTCAAAGTTGGAAGTAGATGAATTATAATTTTAATTTAGAGTAAAGTTATTTGTCACATAAGCGACAGCGGCTTATGTATCACCGAACCAATCAGATTTCAGGATCTCGTGTAACATAGCACAATCAGAAAATTCAAAACAAACATTCGTTTTATCAAAAAAACAACAAAAATCGCTTATTACTCAAAATCTGCATAGGAAACCACCTTCTGTGCTCTAACAAAAAGTTTTTCTTGAGTGATTTCACTATATACCCAAACCCTGACCCTNGCTTATTACTCAAAATCTGCATAGGAAACCACCTTCTGTGCTCTAACAAAAAGTTTTTCTTGAGTGATTTCACTATATACCCAAACCCTGACCCTAAACCTAGGTGCTCACCCTAATTCTAAACTAACAAAAACTAAACTTTATCGATACAGAGGTGATCTACAGGTGACATTATCACATGCGTCGCATATAACTTAATTCTTAATTTAAATACATAAGCAGAGATATTATATTAAGAACAAAGTTATTTGGCACATATGTGATAATAGCTTATATATCACTAATAATTTATTTATTATAAGAGAAAATAAATTTGTCGCACTCGCGACATGTCGCACCCCCTGGTTCGGGCAATCAAATCACACAATTTTATAGGCAAAAAAATTTTTTTTTAAAAATTAAAAATTTTACATAAGAAAGTATAAAATTTATATAAAATAGCATGCTATATAAAGTAAAATTTTATTCTGAACAACTTTTTCTAAGACATAAAGATAGATTGTCTTAGTAAAAAAAATAGTTTATAAGAAAAATCAAAAATTTTCAAAGTTAGCACATATAAAACTTTTTTTTTACTATAACAATCTACCTTTTTAACTTAGACAAAGTTGTTTAGCATAAAATTTTACATATAAATCTTAAATGTAAAGATAGATTTATATTAGTAAAAAAAAAGTTTTATATGTGCTAACATTCGAAATTTTTGATTTTTCTTATAAAACGTTTTTTTATTAAGATAATCTATCTTGATGACTTAGAAAAAGTTGTTTAGAATAAAATTTTACATCATATGTTTTGATATCCCTTATTTATTTTTACATTTTACTAGTAAAATTTTGAATTTTTAAAAAATAAAATTTTTTGCCTATAATATCGTGCGATTTGATTGGCCGAATCGGGGGTGCGACATGCCACAGATACGACAAATTTCTATTCTCTTATTATAATTATAAAATATTATTTATAATAAAGATCATACAGTAGCAAAAGCTATATTTAGGCCTAATTATTATTATTTGCTTTACAAAGGATAGTTATTGCTTTTACTATAACTTAGTGTTCCTATGAACCTGAACTGAACTGAACTTAGATCAAGTTCAGGTTCAGGTTCAGGTTCAGTATTGAACTTTTAGAGCTGGTTCAGGTTCAGTTCAGGTTCAGTTCATAAGTTCATGAACATGTTCAGGTTCAGTCTGGTGTTCATATGAACTAGTTATTCTAGGTTTGGGTCCAGGTTTGGTCTAGTTCAGACCAGACTAAATTTTATTATTAAAACTTTATACTAAACTCAAACTTAATTATAAGTTTGGTCGGGCTAGTTCAAATTTTGCAAACTAGTTTGAATCTGAATAAAAATATATGCATTTTTTGATACTGATCAAGTTTACTTAGAGTGAAAAGTATAAATAAGTTAGTAAAATTTAGAGAATCATAGCATTTTGTATAATTTTATTAATAAAATTATACAAATTTTTATGTTTCTCTAAATTATACTAATTTATCATAACTTCTTGCACTAAGTAAACTTGTTAAGCACCAAAAAATACATCAAATCAGCATATTTTATTTTACTTTTCTTAAAATTTGAAGAAAAGATGCTTAATTTTGGAAATTTTTATCAAAAATTCAAAATTAAGAATCTTTGACGCAAATTTTAAGGAAAATAAAATAAAATATGCTGATATGATGTATATTTTGGTGCTAAACAAGTTTACTTAGATCAAGAAGTTATGATCAATTAGTAAAATTTAAAGAATCATAGAAATTTGATAATTTTATTAATAAAATTATACAAATTTCTATGTTTCTCTAAATTTTACTAATTGATCATAACTTCTTGATATAAGTAAACTTGTTTAGCACCAAAAAATACATTATATTGGTATATTTTATTTTATTTTCCTTAAAATTTGCGTCAAAGTTGCTTAATTTTGAATTTTTGATGAAAATTTCCAAATTAAGTATCTTTTCTTCAAATTTTAACAAAAATAAAATAAAATATGCTGATATGATGTATATTTTGGTGCTAAACAAGTTTACTTAGATCAAGAAGTTATGATCAATTAGTAAAATTTAGAGAATTATAGAAATTTGTATAATTTATTAATAAAATTATACAAATTTCTATGATTCTCTAAATTTTACTAATTGATCATAACTTTGTGATTTAGGTAAACATGTGCATATATTATGAACCTGAACATGTTCATGAACCTTGAACTGAACCTGAACTGAACTTTTTTTAAGTTCAGGTTCAGGTTCATGTTCAATAATTTTAAGTTCAGGTTCAGTTCAGTATTGAACTTTTAGAGCAGGTTCAGGTTCAGGTTCATGTTCATTGAACCTGAATCTGAACCTCTATTGAACTGAACTGAACTTCGGAACCCTACTATAACTGTTACTTCTATCTTAGCAATTTTTTTTATTAAAGCTAAGAAAAAGATTTTATTTTTAATTATTTACCTAACTTTTAAAAAAAATTTATTATTAGTTCCAATTCTAACTAGCCATACTGATTATTTGGTAGTGCAATTTTACTTGTCATGCTTTCTACTTTTGCAAATATCACAATATTGAGAAGTATAACATGAAGTATTATTATTAGATACAAAAGGTAGTAATAACCAAATTTTGCTTTTTTTTTTGTTTGGTTTGATTTTTTTTTTGTTTTTTTAAAGAACAGTTTTCCAATATATTGAAATGTATCTTGAATATCTAATGGTATAATTTTAACAATTTAATTATGTTTTAAATTTGGATTATATTCTGTAATTTGATACTAATTTGATTGTGTTCTACAACTTCATCTTTAATGATTTTTGAAACTTTATTATCTTCTATAATTTGATTGTATTTTGCATTCATAACTAATAATTTGATTATTATCTTCTATAATATAATCTTGCATATATTTTATTTACCTATTTGATTATTTTTTGTAATATAATTATATATAACAATTGTATAAGATTGACTTTTTTTTTGTATATATGCATCTATTCCTTAAATATTTTTATCAAATAGTTATAATCATTTACTATAATTAACTGATTCAACATATTTATATACAAGACCAAGTAAAGTTCCCTTAATAGATTGCTTATGACCAATTGCTTTTGCTGCAGTTTGTACTAGTAGTTCAGTTAATACAGAATTTCAAAACTCAGCAACATCTGAAAAAGAGTGTATATATAGTGTTAAAACTTTATCTTTTTTAACAAATAGTTCATTAACAACTGACAAATCTATTACTTTGTCTTTGTAGTATCATTTGGAAATACGAGAAATATAAAGAAGGTATTGCTAAACTAAAAATAAACACAAAAACCAATAGCAACAAAATATTCTACTATCAAATAATAGAATACATGTATATAAATAATAACTATGGCATTGTTTTTTTTTTATATCAAAGTTCCTGCTCTGGGTAAGAGTTTATTTAATCAAGCCTGTGGATCAAGGGCGCCTCTTTGGGCGGCCCCACAATTGTTACATTGAATGAGAGTACAACTAGCCACACGTACAACTTTTGGTTGTCTAATTTAAGTAGTCCGCCTGAAGGTTCTACACTAGTTGCCATACCTACAACCCAACTAGGGGATTGCCTATTTAAACCCTCTGGTCCAACGCTTCACATGTCAATCCTACTTGTGATCACCGGTACAGCCCTCCGATACATTAGTCAGTCTAAGACAGTCCCGGATGCTAACTACATCCCCTTAGAACTAATTTATCCTCATAGTACACTTGGTAGAGCAGTCCCTGTCCCACACAGGTATTACCTACACTTCAGTAACTTATGCACTCACCGAGGCAAGCAACTTGCAGTCAGGGGATACCCTGCAACCGCTACCATTACCTACTTCTGCCCATAAGGTTCGCTCCAACCCCAGTACCCACCATTACTTTCTTACCGGTTCTTTACTGTTTTCTCAAACTTCCAATCCAGTTGGCCCGGAAGGGTTAATCTACCCGGCATTAGGTGCCATTATGGTTTTTCTCCCCCTGGTCCCCAATTCCTCAACATGGGTCCTTTTCCTCCGGTGCGACTCCGGCAGCCAGGTTGGTAAACCTTGTCCCCAAGGACAATGTCCAGTTTTCCAGTTTCGGTCCAATATTCCAGTTTTGGTAGCACCATCAAAGATCAGAGCTACCTCCTTACTCAGGACTTGTCAAATAGGTTTTTGTTTCTCCGGTTCCTTGGATTTGTCTGTGTTATGAGACACAACTTTGCCTGAAAGCTCCCATTCAAGATGGTAACCAAGGACTACAGGTGATGTATTCAACTGATCAACAAGAAACAGTTACCAAAACACAGGTTTATTTTTTCAAAAGCGTCACCAGTGGGATTTGAACTCAAGACCTGCCACTTGGGGTAACAACTTACCAACTTCCTTAAGTCGCCATACCCTCAACTATGGTATTGTTTAACAATACTGTATATTGTTTAATATATAGTTTATTTTTAATTGATTTAACTTCTCAAGCTTATTAAAAAGTATTTAACAAAAATCATATCAAGTTCAATTAGCCCATTATCTATAGTATTTAATATTAAATTATTCTGATCATTAATATCTATTCTTTTACTATAATACAAGAATCAGGACATCTCTCATATAGGTCATAACTGAATTTTGGCCAATTTTGATCTAATTTTTGCTAAAAATAACAAAACTATATTTACTTAAATAACTTCTAATTCAGCGATCAGAATTGAATAAACTTTTTTATTAAATGCATCTCATTAAGAGCTTCATTTTAAAAAAAAGTTTATTCAAATTGGACTACTAAATACCAAGAAATTGCCAAAAACTGTTTTTTTACTTCTTAAATTTTGGTAATGTATAATCTTTGTACTAGATATCTGAGATCCTATAATATATAACTGCTTGTTAATTTGTTTGACATGTAGCTATAAAATTGTTGGTATTATATACTTTTGCAAAATACTATATATATTTGAAAGTTAACTATAAATATTTAGTATTATATATAATATTATTTTTCACACTAAGCAGCAAACTGTTATACAAAATATTCTTCTGCAATACTTGTTTAATATATTTAAATAATGGGAACTGCTATTTACACCATGGTTTTTGCTATTTGCACTGTAGATTTCATGTAACCTTAGATCATCAATCAACCTTTTTTATTTACACCATGGTAATATATATTGCACCAATAAAAACTCGCTTTTTTTTGTAGATTAATAGTTAATTTGCGCCGTTAATATCGTGTAATATTATACAAATCTTGTTTTGGTAATCTAGTAGGCCTGCTAACCTAATTTTATAATGTGGGCCAACCTAGTGTTCTGTATGATTCAGACCGGGCGGGTATTTTTGAAGATCTGAATCCGGTCCAAATACTGAATCGTATCTAAATTTAAGGTCCGAAACTGCATCACGTAGGCCCGGGTCCAGTCCGGATCTGAGAAATATCAAAAAAAAATGTGGGTGCACGATCGAATTACAAGTATGAAATTGAATTTTATAAAGAGGTAACTAGTAATTTGGCGTTTTAAAATCTGGCAAATAGTATCCTTTTATGCATTGTTTATACTATGCTGCTTGAAACGAATTAACCATTAGATTAGAAAAAACTTTCATTTTAGAAATGCTACGGTTATGGCATTATAGCTTATTTGCAACCCAATGGGAGTATACGATTTTGTCATAACCGTAACTTGCTGAATTCCTTTATCATCCAAATAAAAAAGCGCAATTGACAAATAAATACATTAATACAATTCAACAATTTATTTAATCCACACAGAGCATTAATTATTATAACTTCCAGAAGTAAAGATTCAAATCACGGCCCAAAGGGTTTATTTAATAAAATTGTTATCTTGCAGAAACTAGTAACGGGCATGTGTATAAAATAGAAATGAACAAATTCTAAAAATAAATAACATGTTAATAAAGTGCCTATAGAAGAGCAAAAATGCAAACAAAAAAAAAAACTTAACATTTAGTAGTTTTATATCAATTAGTATTGCGAAGTGTTATAGACAATATATAAGCTATTAAGTAATGATAGAATAATTAGAAAATGCATAAAATAAAGAATTAATAAGTATTTAGAAAAAACATTTGTGAAAATAATAAATACTTACTCTATTACCGTGTTGATAACATTAAAAAAAAAAAAGAATTTAATAATTTATTCAGTTAAGATAAGCATACGTCTTTTTCAATTTTTAACAGCTGCACTGTCTCACTTAATATGCCAGAAGTGCATCAAGTATGACCCAGGTTTACATGAGGAGGGCACCTTCCTGCATTAACAATACAAAAAAAACTTTCCAATTATATTATATAATTGGATTTGTATTCTCAACACACTCCTCATGTAAATCTGGATCTCACTTGACGCATTAGGGCAGCTATAAAAATTAAAAAACCCTTTGCCGTTAAGATATAAAAGCTAGAAAAGAAAAGTTGATACGGATACTTTATATATTTAATCAGCTAATTCTCTCCACCATGATCTAAGGCACATTGCTGCCCGTACTGTTTTTCTATCCAATCAATTTCGCTTGTTAGTTAATATGTCACCACTAATACTAAATGCCTGCTTGCTTGGAACACTTGTAGCAGGTATTGAGAGACAATCTTTAGCAAACTTTGCGAGATTTGGATAACTGCTTTTATTTACCCGCCACTATTCTAAGATGTCTGTATGTTGATCTATGATTGGTGTCATTAGGTATATGTCAAACTCGCTTTGTAGTTCTGTACGCATTCACTTGTAGATTCGTGATATTATACTTTGAGAAGGTTCTGCTATTGTACTTGCTGTTTCTTAATTAGAAGGAGGTTGTACATATTCATCTTTGTATTTATCTTTAATACTTAAAATATTATACATAAATATATTTAATAGTACTCTTAAAAGTATTCATGCATTACCCCTACCCGGGTCTATAGTATGGGGTAAATTTTTAGTAAAATGTAAAAGACCCGGGTAAGAAGTAAATAAATAAATAAAAATTAAATAGAAATAAATAAACAGAACTTGATATTTGAGTTTTGTAATAATTAGAATAAATTACTTTATTATTTCTAATTTTATTATTATTTTAATTTATTATTATTACAAAACTCGAATTTCGAGTTCTGTTTATTTATTTCTATTTAATCAATTAATCGATCGATTAATTAATTAACTTGATCAACAATCGATTAATAATCAAATTTTTTTTTGTTAAAATGCGCATGTGGTACTCAAATAATCAATTCTCAATTTATACTACTAGACCTTATTCGAAAAAATTCTAACTTACATATCTTTAATTTGATTAATAAAATTAGACGACCATCCAAGTCCTTCGAAGTATTGAATTTTAAGCCTTGGATCTAGCACGACTGATGAAATATGTAAAATACTTGTTTTTTGACAATATTCGAGAAGTTTATTAGAAGCAGCTTCGCATTCTTGCTTTAGCCATTCTGGTGTATCATCGTTTTGTCTAGTTTCTTCAAGTGATTCAAGCAAGGAATAATAGAGAGGAACGGACATTGATAGTGTCAGATATTCTGATGATGCCATAAATACGGTTGCTAAAATTGAATTAAAACTATTATTTTTTGTTCTATAATATTTAATAAATTCGATACTAAAAATATTCTACTATCTGCAAAAGGTAATAAAACTTTAACAAGAAGTTCTATTACTTTCTATTCATTTTCAGCCAAAATATATTGGTGTAATTCTGTTTCAGTAAAAGATCTAGCATCCAACACTGTACGCAGCTTTAATGCTCGCTCACACATGTAAAAGGTGGAATTCCACCGTGTTGGTATGTCAAGAATTGGCTTCAATAAAGTTGATAGCTTTAACTTTTTGCGGTGTATTCGTGATCCTCTAATACTTTTTATCAATCTGCGCAACTAAAATAAAAAAAACAAAGCATTACAAGGATTTTACTCAGAGTTAATACAAAAAAAAAATTTTAATGCGCATTAACATAACTGTGCTTTGAAGAAATGTATATCGCACGCATATGAGATTATATTGTCGTGAGCCATATGATTGATCATTAAAATTTTTTGATCAAATAATTTTGAAATATGACATCATATCACATAAATCACAAACCCTTGGATATGCAATCTCGCGCGAGATACATCTTTAGCAGCTTTGACTTATTATTAAACACATAATGCAAATAAATTATATAATATAGAATGCATAAAATATTAAAATTTTAATATGTATATTAACCTTTTCTATTTCGCTTCCTACAACCCTTAACATACATTGGACAGCAAGATTTAAAATATGGTTAAAATACCGTATTGATTGCTGTGTATTATCAAATCTGAAGCCAGCTATACGTAGTAATATGAACGGCTAGAGCTGAGCCGCAAGCCGAATGGCTAAGCTGAGCCGATCATCGGCTCGGCTATGGGTCTACTAATAAGGTATCAGCTCCAAAAATGGCTTGGCTAAAGACCTTGAAGCTGATCATGGCTTGGCTATGGGCCTACTAATAAAGTATTAGCTCCAAAAATGGTCGACTATTAGCTAATAGTAAATTATCTAGTATCATGACTTACGCTTTTATAAAAATTTACTTGAATGCTAATAACTGTATAATGACCAATTGCATTTTAATTCGTGACTTTCTTTATAAATTAAAAAATTTTTTATTTCTATTATTTTTTATTAATACATGGAAGATCTTAAATTAATTAAAATGTATTAAATAAATCAGTTTAATGACGCCCATTTGATCTAATTTTGATAATAATTCACACACTATTGTATCTAGCCGGTTTGCTAAAAATTTATCAGCATTTTTGAATTTCGTTGTATAATAAGCTTTTACTGTATTTAAGGTCATTCGCATACCCTCAACCAACTCGCTAAAAATCTTCTATTAATTTTGAAGTCATTTGCATACTATCAACCGGTTTTGCTGAAATTTATCAGCAATTTAAATTGCTGACAACTAAGCCAACCATGGCTTTGGAACTTTAACCATGGCTTTGGAGCAAAGCCACTTCAAGCTGGATTACCGACTTGAGAAAATCATATTAATCCGGTTTGATTGTTAGCCAATCCATCTTTATATAGCTTGATAGTAGGTTAATCATAAAATTTACACGAACAATAGTAAAAAATTAAATTTTTTATAGAAAAAAAAAAAAAAGGAAAAATCTTATAGGTATAGCTTCAAAAAAATGAATAATAGATTTTGCATAGCCCATTGTTAGTAAATGAATGATGGTCTAGGAAAATACGGTCTGGGAATTTGAGAATTCTTCGACTGATAATTAGTTTTATCATTTTTAATTTATTAATTATTTTGATGATCAGAGAATCCTCAAATTCTCAGATTATTTGATGATTAGAGAATCCTCAAATTCTCAGATTGACATTTTACTAGACCACTGCTCGATATAAAAAAAGCTCAAAACATACCTGCCCTATTTATATTCAATTTAAAAATTAACTCAAACTTCTCTAAAAACATATATCGTGATGGATACTGATGACCTTTTTGAAACTATTCCTGATAACAGTACGGCTGATGGTGTCGATACTACAAGCGATAGTGCAAATATTATGCCTGACATTTCTACTGTTTCAAAAGCACCTAGCACTAAACTTCCCTCTCCTGTTAGACCCTATTTTACACAAAAAACTATTGATAATAAATCAGTAATTTGTAGTATATGTAAGAGTGAATTTAGCATAACTACAGCTACTGGTAACTTACGTAAACATCTCGACTCTTGACATCCAGGCTGGGAAACAAACAAATCGATGCCAATTCAACAAAGTCTTACGTTTATGCCTGAATCTACAATTTCAAAACAGATCCTCTCAATGGCTCAAAGAACTAAATTTAATATGTTAGTAGCCGAATGGATTATATCAGATACTCTACCTTTTTTCATTGTTTCAAGCCAATTATTTGCTATTTTGATCCGATATCTCAATATTAATATAGACCTGCCTTCGTGTGATATTATTAAGTCTATCGTTCTAAAAGTCTTTGCCGTAATGAAAAAGGACATTCAATCTCTTTTTGAACAAATTTCTAGTAAAATTTCTATTACATTAGATATTTGGACCTCTCGTGCTAATGTGCCTTTTATTTGTATTACGGCACATTGGATAGATAGTAACTGGAATCTCAAAAAAATCTTACTTGATATTTGTATGCTTCCTCATCCACATACGGGTGAAAAAATTAATGCTAAATTGCGCTCTGTTTTTGCAGCTTTTAATATTACCGACAAGATTCTTTGTGCTACTACTGATGGAGGTGCTAATATAATTTTAGCAATGTGATTATTAAAGGATAATTTGATTTTAAAAAATTATAATTTTCACTTTCAATCTCGTCGCTGCTTGGCTCATATCTTAAACCTTATTGTTACAACCGGCTTATCGCCTATTAAACCATCAATTGAAAAAGTGCGTAATTTTGTTAATGTTATCTCATCATCGTCATCCATAACTCAGGATTTTAAAGAACTCAGACAGTCATTTGGTGAAGGTGAAGCAACTCGTAAAATTCCACAAGATGTTTCGAGCCGCTGGAATAGTACCTATCTTATGCTTTCAACCTACATAACTATGCCTACAACGATTTCAGCTACAATTAGACGCAATAAAAATCTTGATAAATTTAAACTTACTCCGCAAGAAGAAATCAATCTTCAAGCCACCATGCAGTTTCTTAAGCCATTTTATGAAACCACTAACATTCTTTCCAGTAGCACATATACGATTTTAGGTATTTCAATTCTGCTAATCGACGACATTGTCGATAATATTTCATCGTGCATTCTAAATCCAGAAGGTCCAGAATTTCTCAAAACAGCTGCAACTCAAATGTCTAAAAAAATTCAAAAATATGCTGATGAAATTTATGACAAAACAGCATTTATAGCTGCTGTCCTTGACCCTCGAATTAAACTAGAATTAATGCCTGATGACATGAATACTGAAGCAAATCGTACCATTTTTAATAATATTTTAAGAGCAGAATATGCTACCTTTATTTTAAATAACCTCTCAGCCTCTCGTACCTCCTCTACCTCCTCTATCTCCCTTACATCCTCTACTTCTCTTACCTCCTCTGCCTCCTCTATCTCCCCTACCTCTCCTACAAATTTAAAAGTGCCATTAAACTTAACATATACAGAGCAAATTGCTCAAAAAAAATGAAAATCAACCAATTCCACCAATAAGATAGATGAACTTACCCAATATTTAAGTGAGGCTGTTTTGCCTATGAACGTTGATCCATTGAGCTGGTGGAAGCTTAATTGTACCTGCTTTCCGTATTTGTCTCAAATGGCCAGGGATTATTTAGCCATTCAATCTACATCTGTACCCACCGAACAAGTATTTTCCAAAGCGGGTGATACAGTTCGAGCCAGACATGCTTGCCTGTCTGAAACGAGTCTACAGGCTCTTATGTGTATTAATTCTGTGTTAAAGCATGGGATTAAGTTTCATAAAGAATAACTACAAATCATACATATATATATATACAAATTTATTGTTCAAATTTGTAATACAAATTATTTGATTCTATGTTTTCTATTGTTGAAATATAAATATAATTTTTGTTTCCTTAAATTCATTACTAATGCGTGACAGTAAATAAATTGAAAACTTATCCTGTGTATTAAATTTTTATTGTTAGTATAAATCATATTTTAAAGAACTAAGACATTGTTGAATTACTTACTTTGTATAAGATTATTCTGAAAAAAGAAGTGTGTTTGAGTGATTTATAAGCAGTTGTTTGTTAACTACCTTTTCGCTTAAAGTTAAACCATCATCAGTGAATCCTCGCTTAAGCCATTTTATACTATTTCATACATCTAAATCTAAAAAATTCATTCGCATTAACATTAAAAAACTTTGTCAATTGATAAATATGATCTATGGGCAATTTAAGCATTATTCTAGGAAATAAATAACATGAAGCTTTAATTCCTGAAAAGAAAAGTAGAAATACGTATCAAAGATTTTTGTGAAATTATATATATACCAAATTAGTGGCTTGGCGGGTGATCGGCTTATAAATGGCTCATGATCGGCTTATAGCTCTGGTTGTAGAGCCGAACGATCGGCTCAGCTTGAGGACAATCAGCTTATAAATGGCTCGGCTCTGGTTGTAGAGCCGAAGTATCAGCTCAGCTTAGTAAATGTTAGCCGTGAGCTGAGCCGAGCCAAGTCGTTTGCATCACTAGCTATACGTATAAAATTGGCAAAATCACGTAGAAACTTTACATTAGCAGATGCATTATCACAAGTTATTGATATTATTTTTGAAAATATCCCATTTTTTTGAAGACAGTCTTTCATAGCATTCGCAATTGCAACGCCCATATGTGTATCCTCTATAAAAATAAAATCAAGAAGAACATATTTTATTTTCAATAATTGATTTAAATAATGAATCGTAACAGCCATAAATGACTTTTCATTAGTAGAAGTTGTCCAAATATCAGTTGTTATAGCCATACGTTCGGGAGCTTCCTGCAATTTGTTTTGAAGTTGTTCATGCTCTACTTCAGAATTATTCATAACGTGTTGTTTTATAAGATCGGTAAAAGGTACTAAAAAAATTTACATTTATATTTATTTTACAATAATATTAATATTTTAAATATATTATTTAATAAAATTTTACCATCTACTTTAGGTTCTAAGTAAGTAAATATAGATCTAAGTTCATCATCTTCGATAATTTGAAATGGCTGATTATGCTTTACAATCTATTGTATTACCATGTCAGTAAATTTTTGCTGGCTAAAAGGTTCAAGTTGGCGAGCTTTTAACATTTCCAAAACATTGGCACCACTTTTTACATTTGATTTTTTCAGTTCAGGCACTTTGCCTTATGTCTTTTGAGATGCCTTAAAAGATTTGATGTCGTTCTGTTAGTATAGACAGCGAACTGCTACAAATATCACATGTAGCACTATCTTTTTCCTTCTTAAAATACTTCCATATGATGGATCTATAAAATAAAAAAGGTGGTAAATAAAAAATATATACACATTTTTTAAAAGTAATCTTTGTATATATTACCCTTCATTTGTAGACGCTTCATTTGTAGATGCTTCATTTGTAGACACTTCATCACAAGTTAAAGGTTCTACTTGAGATAATTTAGGTTCACCTTGGTGAGATTCGTCAGAATGTACTTCATTTTGGAATGAAGCATCTCGGTTTGATTCATTTGAATCAGTTTGGTACGATTCATCTTGGTGCGGATAAGGTGGTTCACAGTAAAAACTACTGTAGTATGTAGATAATGACCCATGTTCTTCGAATTCATCTTGAGAATGTGCATTGGTTGACATTAAAACGTAAAACAAAGAAGAAAATAATGATAAAAAAAAAAAGCTCTAAACACAAATATTTAATTTATTTTTTTTTGAGCTTTTTTTATCGAAGTTTTTCCTATGCTCAAGCTTTGCTCAAGCTTTTTTCAAGCTTTTTTTCAAGCTTTTTCTCATGCTTTAAAAAAAGAGTGTTTGTAAGCTTTAAACTACAGGTTTAAGTGCAGGCTCTTATTAAATAAGGTTCTTATTTTTTTATCACCATGTTGAATCATTGAATTGTATATAGAAGGCCTTTATTAACGACATCTGATCATTTTAAGTTTGGCTAAAAAAAAATTATCCAATCTGCATTTAGTTATTCTAATAGACCGGACGGGCGGGTATTACTCGGGCGGACCTTCGCATAGGTCCGAACTCGTATCGATTCTGATAAATCATGGATCCGAACTCGGTTCGTCAACAGACCAGACCAGACCCGGAACGGACTCAGATCTTTTGCGGAACACTAGGCCAACCCTAACCCTAATTTCATAATTCAGGCCAATCCTTATCCTAATTTTTTAAGGCCTTAACATAATATGGGCCAGATTTTTGCAAATTTGTGTAATCTTGAACTATTTTCATATTGCACCAATAAAAACTCGCTTTTTTTGTAGATTAACAGTTATTCACACCATTAATATTGTATAACATTACACAAGTCTTATTTTGATAACTAATCTGGTAGGCCTGCTAACCTAATTTTATAATACGGGCCAACCCTAACCCTAATTTTATAATGCGGCCCAACCCTTACCCTAATTTTTTAAGGCCTTAACATAATGCGGGCTAGATTTTTGCAATTTTTGTGTAACCTCAGACCATTTTAATGCTGCATCAATAAAAACTCACCTTTTTTGTAGATTAACAATATATAGGAGTACAAAATAAAATTTTTTAAACATTTGTGTAACTATACCATGGTGCAAATAGAAAAGGTTGATTGATGATCTAATGTTACATGAAATCCATAGTGCAAATATAGTGTAAATAGCGGTTCCCTTAAATAATATATAGTTGAGTTTTCTTATTTACTATACATTTAATTATTCTATTAATTGACTCTGATTATTGGATAGTTATTATACCTGCTATAAACATTTTGTCTATAAATGCTTTTGCTCAAGTTGTTTATATAGATCAAGTTGCTTAAGCAAATATTTGGCAAATTCAGAAAAGTTTATTATTAATTCTTGCCAATACTTATTAAATGCTTTTTTGTATAAAACATTTTTGCATAGTAGAATACCTAGAAAAAATCTACAAAACAGTTCTCTAGAAGCCTCACAAGCTGCTTTTTAATATTACAACCAATATACTAAATACAATAAAAAAAATAAGTATTAGAGTATATCTCAGAAACAACACTTTCAAGTTTCAGATTAGCATCAATTATAAGGACTCAAGTAGCTTAAATTGTTTGTTATAAAATCTATCTATAACTATTAGATATTACAGCTTGTACAACAATTTTGATCTAAAATTATTGTTAACAATAGCTAAGATACTTAATAGTAAATTGTAAGTATTAGTTGCTGCTATATTATTATAATAATATTTACATAGCATCTTCAAAGTTTTTGCTATTCAAGTATTATATAAAATATACCTTGCAACCTAGTTTTAGTATTAATTAATGGTTGAATATACCAATCAGGGTCTTGGTATATTCTATTTTAAAATATTAGAGAAGCTTTGTAGCATTACTATCTTGTATTTAATAGTCATAATGAAACTTATATACATAGTTTTTACTTTAGAAAACAATCTATAAAGTTGCTAAATCTGGAATAAAATATCGAGATTGCAAAGTACTATATATTGCTTTTAATAAAATCTTTATTTCTATAGTAAGCTTACTGTAAGCTTCCAGTATTTGGATATTAAGTTAGTATTTTCAAAAACCAATTAATGGTTATAACTTACACAGGTCGAATAAAACCATATTAGGAATAACAGCTAGACAAAAACTAGAGAATATCAGGTTTCGATATGTCTCTGGTTTTTAATTTTTAAATTAGATGTATATTGAAAACCTGATAGAGCAATAAAGATAATCTTATTGTAATCTGATGAAACTTATTTATATCAGAACTTATTAGAAATAAATCAGATACAAATCAGTTACCTGAGGACCCCGAACAATATATATAAAGGTTACATTAGCTTTAATATAAAAATTTTATAAATTTTATCCATTTTATTTTAAGTTATATTAACCAAATTTTATATATAAGCTTTAATAATTAGATAATTTTAACCAAAATTTAAATATAATATATATAAAATTGCTATCTATAAATTAAATTTTTTAAATTTTAAAATCATTAAAAAATTATTAAAAAACAAAATATATTAATATTTCTAAAGCAAATACACAATTATTTCTTTATTCTATTAATAAAATTGCTAAAAAATTTATAAAATTTCTTGCAATCTTTGCTTCATATTAGGAGTATTAAAATAATTGAACAATTCATATATTGAATCATTAACAGTTAATAACTCTAATTTTTTATCAAGAGATACAAAATTACTTTTTCCAAAGTAATAGAGAAAAGAAGAAGGTGAAATATGAGTAAAAATTGTATAACCATTATCAGAAATTGAAGAAAATAAATTGTAACGAAGTTGAAAAAAAACTTTCACTGAAATATATGAAAGTTCATCAATATTTGTATGTGATTCAATAAAAGAGTGATAGTTTGAAATTTTATAATAAAGTGCAAGAATTTGAAAGAAAAAAATAGTATCATTAATTCGTCCAATTCCAAATCCTCCTTGTGTAACTGGATGTACTGAACTCACATTTGCCGTTGAAATTTCTGCCAACCCTATAATATAAAATATAAATATAAAAATTAGAAATCCCGATATTTGAACTTTTAAATTGTCCAATAAACCAAAACACACAATTATAATATATAATCACTATATATTTGAGTAGCCAAAAGTAGAAACAAGGGAATTTTTTAGCAGACTTTGATAATAGTATCATCTCATTTCTTATATGTACTTCCATTAGTAAACGGTTTATTCCAGCCATTAGGATTATATTTACCAAGAATTTCGTTAGTGCCTTTGACATTTGCAACTAAGACAACACTTGTTTGTTTATCGCATAAATCCAAAATGAAGTGGAAGTAAAACCATCTCTTGTACCACGAAAAAGTAATTTAAATCATATGGATTATTTGCTGCAGCATATGTATTATCTTTTTTATCAATCCATGAAGAAATCTCAGCTATGCGTGCTTCATTAATAATCATTGAAAATGGTTTGGTCGTTCTGGGTGGTAATTTTGTGTTAAAATTACGCGTGATGGAAGAATTACTGACGATATTGATTTGTTTGGAAATAAAGTTTTTTAATTATATGAACAACGGAATTATCAACTTTAGCTTATGCTTTCTTCCATCCATTAGGATTATATCCATCGAGAATTTCGTCAGTGCCTTTAACATTTGCAACTAAGACAACGTTTTTTGTTTATCGCATAAATTCCAAAATGAAGTGGAAGTAAAACCATCTCTTGTATCACGAAGTAATTTTAAATCGTATGGATTGTTTGCTGCAGTGTATGCATTATCTTTTTAATCAATCCATAAAGAAATTTCAGCCATGTGCACTTCATTAATGATCGTTAAAAATGGTTCAGTCGTTCTGGGTGGTAATTTTTGTGTTAAAATTACACACTGCGAAAGAATTACTGACGATATCGGTTTGTTTGGAAATAAAATTTTTAAATTATATGCACAAAGGAATTATCATCTTTAGCTTATGCCTTCTTCTATCCATTAGGATTATATCCACCAAGAATTTCGCCAGTGCCTTTAACGTTTGCAACTAAGACAACGTTCGTTTGTTTATCACATAAATTCCAAAATGAAGTGAAAGTAAAACCATCTCTTGAACCACGAAGAAGTAATTTAAAATCATATGGATTATTTGCTGCAGTGTATGAATTGTCTTTTTTATCAATCCATGAAGAAATTTCAGCCACGTGTGCTTCGTTAATGATCATTGAAAATGGTTCGATCGTTCTGGGTGTAATTTTTGTTAAAATTACACGTGACGGAAGAATTACAGACGATATCGGTTTGTTTGAAAATAGAAGTTTTTTAATTATATGCACAACAGAATTATCATCTCCTTTTTCCACGGGTGAATTCAAAATTGTGTTGTCCACTAGAGTCACTTTCAGATTTCAAATACTGATCAAATGCCTTCTTTTTATCCTTAAAATATATAAATTTTTTATTGATGAATCATATAATTGTATTATCTACCAAATTCTGCACTTAGCAAACTTTAGATACGTACCAATCAATTGCTTTCTCCTATGTCTTCTCCATTTGCTAATCTGAGTTTACATTCTTTATGAGAATTAATGCCTTTATTCTTAAATATTGCTCAAAAATGCCTTCTTTTCATCCTTAGTAGATGAGCCATAATTATATTGTCCATTGGAATTATTACTATTAAAAACTAACTCCACAGAAATATACCCTTTCATCCATAGTGCCTGTCTCTTTATGGGTGAATTAAAGATTACACTATCTACACGAATTGTAAGCATGGCTTTTTCGTCTCAGTATTCCCAATATTGTAGTAATAAGTATCAGAATCTACGATTACAATGTCACCAGAATTGCACTTTCAGTGGATTTAAAAAAAACCTAAATACGTTAGCAGTGGAATATAATTCTCTAGTTTCTACTTTTAACCATCATTGCTTAAAAAAGACATAGTTCAGTATTCCAATAACTTCGATTATCACATTTTAACGCGAAGGTTAATAAATAAAGATTAACTTACTAACTGAGTTTTTTGCTCCATCTGTCAGTCGTTCAAGTCTTGATCTCATTCGGTATCGATTTTGACGTGGAACACTAGGACGAGCAGATTCGTTCGAAGAAAGATATAATATTAGACTATTAAATTTATTATTTGAAACAGACGTAGATACTCCTGCAACTTTTCTCTCCATTCTTTGACTAGTATATGCTTCATGACTACGACGTTGATCGATTAATACAGAATATTCAAGCTTTCCGTCTACAACTCCAATGTCGACATCTATTTCAACATTAGAATACTGACATTGCTGAGAAGAACCAAGTATCATGTCTAATTGTGAACATCCAACGGAGAAATCATCACCTTCCTCGATCTAGAATAATAAAACGTGATCAGAACAAAAAATTCTTCATATTCGAGTAAATAACATTTTATTATTCTTACTTCGGTTAGCACACCGAACTTGTCCCAAGTATTAACTTCTGTGGCCACTATTGATATAACACCTTCAGCTATTTGTAAACTATCATCATTTTGAAGTTCAGCAGGTCGGCTTTCGGTTTCATTTTTATTTTCTATTTCAACCTCGTCATCATATGAAATAATTGTAAAGTAATAAACTCGAGTATTTATCACAATCCCAAGAATGTATCTAGCTAACACAGTGGCTTGTTTATAAGCATGATGAACAATCACCTTAATATCGTCATATGAAGGCCAATTCCACAAAAAATCCAGATTTTCTACAACACTTGAATCTGAATAATGCGAAATATAGCCTAAAAAATATTAAAAAAATTTTTTTTTTAAAAAAAAACTTTATAATCGCGTTTTATAATTTATAAGAATACTAACCAACACCGGTTGTTTTTTCTTTGTCTGACTTGAGAGAGCCCGAGGAATATGCTTTATACAAGCATGCAATCTTTGGTGTTAATGCAACTAAGTCATTAAATGCGAAGTCTGGAAGAAACTGACGAGCTAAGCCAAAGAAGTGTTCACATCCTTCTGAACCATACATCCATGGAGTAAAGGGATATTGGGGGTAGAAATCTCGGTAAGCAATTGTCAAAAGAATCTAAAAATAGAAAGTTATACAATAATTAATAATGATATGATAATAATTTATAAAAAATTACATTTTAGTACCATAGATTCAGGAAGACTTGTCAAAATTTTAAATATCACTGGTGCTAAAAAATTCTTTTTAATGCTCATAAATTTGGATAATCTTGCACACAACTTTAAACATGGCTTTTCCAATGATTCAGGAAAAAAAACCTAGCATAACCATTCTACATCTTTCAAGTGGTGAAATTTTACAGTTTTGAAAAGCGTCGATTAATTCACCTATATAATAAAATTATTTTTTAGTTAATTTAAAAAACAATTAATCAGTTATTTTAAAATTTATTTTAGCTGACCAAGAACAAATAAAAAAACGAATAGCCCATGTCTTTCGGTATCAACTTGTTTGTCCTTATCGATAACTTGACTAAGAAGTGAGGAACAAAAAAGTCGATAAGCAGCTCCATCATCCTGACGATCAATGTTTTTAATATCTTTCTTATATAAAACGCTTTCTGGGTTCTTTCTTAATTCTAGAATTTGATCGTACATGTATCTTGCTGAATATTTTCCGAGTGATAATAATCGGGCACTAGAAAAAAGTGCATTGCGACAATCTTTTTTTCTATATAAGCGATCAGTGATTCGAATGATAGGACCAATATTAGGATAAATAGGACAGCTAAAGTTAATATCTAAAAAATAAATTAGATCAAGCTTAATTAGATTATAAATTAAAGTGCGTAAGATAAAAATTTAAAAATTTAGGGTTAGGGCCTTAATGTTATTAGATTAACATTATATTTAATTTACCATAAAGCCTATCTTTAAAAATTAATCTTTCTGATGTGTCTATTTGCATAAGCTGGTTTTGAGCATTGAATTCGGCTAAGGCTCCATCAGCACCAAATCCAAGAATTTTAAGTTGAAGTTGAGCTGCTATATCAAGTAATTTTTTGTGAAGTTGAAAAATACTTATTGCCATTTCCTTTCCTTGGTTTGCGATCAATGCAATAACACATAGTGGAAATTTTGGAAGGGGAATCTATAATAATTAATAAGTATATAATAATTGTACTTGTTTTTTTTTATAACGGATTAAAACAAACTTAGATTAAAATGAAATATATATAGTATAAAAAAATTGGCAAGCAACCGAAAAAATAAAAATTTTTAGTGCACTTTTTAGGGTTAGAAGTAACCCATTATGATTGTAACAATAATTACCGTATTTATATATTTACCTGTAATAAGCAAACACGAACTTGTGAAGCAATAGCATTATGAGATTTGATAATGTCTATGATTTGGTGTACATCTTTATATGTAGAAACCTTCGTGATTCTGTTGAGAGTACTGAACCAACAATACAACCAAAAATAGAAGAATATCCAAGCCTTTCTTTAATTTTTGTATTGTCAGACATTGCGATAATTGGACCAGCATATTTGATTGTATCTACAAGTCTTTTAACTCGTGCTATATTTTCAAAACATAGCTCAGAATCATGAAGAGCATAAGATGAGCATGCACGATATAATCTTAAAAAAAATTATATTTATATATTGTTAAAAAATAAAATAAAATTAATAAACAGTAACAAGTCATATATACAGTACCTAAGATTTTGAATAGCATGCTCAGCTAAATTTTGCCGAAAAACATTATATGCTTGTGGACTAAGGCTTGCAAGTATAACTATAAAATCAGAGAACTGATCTGAATACTTAAGATTTTGAAGACCCTTATTACGTTGTTCTCGATCTGCAATTTGAACCATTATATTACATAAGCCTTAAAATACTTTTCTATTACTAAAACCACTATTTCTACCCATTTCTGCAAACTTTATCCAAAAAGAGTTTTCATTATTCGTATTGTTAGGGCAGTGTCATTAATCACCTGATTATTTTTTATCAGAGGCCTACCCCTCCTCCCTCTTCCTCAATATATAAATAGTCAGGTTCTTATATATAATTTCAACTTTTTTTACCCCCCTCCCCTCCTAAAAAATCACCTGATTTTTGTTACTTCCCTTATTATTTGCTAAATATAAAAGATCACCAACATCTTGATTGTAGATATATTTAGCAATTGGATTGCTTCGAAGTTGAATCTTCGGCATAAATTTTTTTTTAGAATTTGGTATGTCTTGTTTCGATACAGCATTCTATATATATAGTTTTATGTTATAAATTATTATTTAAGTTTTCATTAATTATTAAAATTCATATACTTACTTTAAAAATTTGATCATCTTGAATTTCTTTACAATAATCACATAATCGGGAGGAATTAGTAGTATATTGCTCACATAAAACAGATCGTACTACTAAACCTTCAATTTTACACTTCGATTGAAAAATTATCTCACTATCCAATAATTGTAATTCATTTTCAGAAAGTAGTTTATATTTTACAGCTTTGTCTGACAAAAATTTTTCTGGAAAAAGTTCTCGGGCAATAACCTCTCTTCTGGGTGCACCGCCATGAGTAGTATGAGTAAACACTCAGTTAATATAAGCTTTGTAAATTGGTCTATCTAATCCAGTACAAGTATATCATTTTGTAATAGATTGATTATCTTTGAAAGTTGGTGGAAAAAAGTTTAAAATTGAAATAACACCATTTTGAAGCTTGCAACCATTACCATCTATATGACTTTTAAAATAAGCTTCATCATAAGCTCGTTTAAGTTTAATAACTTTTTTACATTTACAAGTTGCTTGCAAACACAGTCAGATATATGGACTATCATAGGATTTTTTAATAAGCGTTCCTTTGTATACTTTACCATTTTTGAAATTTTAGAAACACATACTACACGTAGATACTATTTTATTAGCTAATTTAACCAAATTTTAAATGTAACCTTACACAACTTTTAAAATAATTATCTGTTTTTAATAATATTACATTAATAGTTATTATCCAGTTTTAAATGTAACCTTTAAAGCAATAACCGGTTTTCAAATGTAACATTTGTATAAAAAAGTAATGTTTTTAACCAAAATTTCAATGTAACCTATATATATATTGTTCGGGTCCTGTTACCCGATATGACTCTCATAGGTCAAATAAAACCATATTGGAAACTGTGCAGCCAAATAAAAACTGAAGACCTATTGGGTTTCAATATGTTCTGGTTTTCAATTTTTAAATCAGTTACATATTGGAAACCCAATAAAACTATATAAGTAATCTTATTTTAATCTGATAAAACTTATTTATATCAGAAATAAATCAGATCCAAATCAGTTATCCAATATAACTCTTAACAGGCCAAATAAATCCATATTGAAAACTGTATAGCCAGATAAAAACTAGAGTCCTATTGGGTTTCAATATGTTCTGGTTTTCAATTTTTAAATCAGATACCCAATAGGACAATGAATGTAATCTAAACATAATTTGCTTAATAATTTTGGATTTTAAAAAGATAAAAATCATTTAATCTATAAATTCTTTGATAAAGGTTTACAATATTTACTACTATATAAAACCTCATTGAAAAAGTTTAGATTAATAGTACTCTTTATATTGCTTGGTTATACAAATCAATTAATATAAATATAAATATATAATTTTTTTCTCATGTTATTTTTTTTTTAACAGAATAACATGTCTTTTTTTGCTTTTTTTTTTTTAGAATTAATGCTTCTTGGTTATTGTCTTTGGTGTCAATGTTATTGGTGTTTTTGGTCACTATGGTTATTGTTACTATTATTTGGTGCCTTTTTGGTCATTATTGGTTTTACCATATTGGCATTTTTTAGTCTTCATTTGCAAGTTATTTTCAGTATTTTGCTTTGAATTTAGTTATTGGTATTGCTATTGCATAGGCATTTCAGTATTTTTTCTTGACACTTTGTCATTTGCAGATATTGTATTGTAGTGAGTTGTGTTTATATTAATTGCTTGTTTTAGTACTGTACTGCCATTTTACTAGTATTATTTGGCTTTTGCCTTCACTAATTTATCGTGATTGCATTTATTACTTTCTTTTTTTTTACTAATTACAATTCCTTTCTTTTATTTTTTTTGTAAAGTATTATTGTCTTTGGTATTGATATTAATAGTGCCTTTTGGCCATTGTTATTGGTATCACTATTATTGTTGCTTTTTTTATTGTTGTTGATTTTACTGTATTGGTTTTTTAGTCATCAGTATTATAGTTGCTAGTGGTTTTTAGCATTTTCACCTTGAAACTTTGTTATTTATAGATATCATATTTGTATTAAGTTGTGTTCATATTAATTACTTGGTGCTATACTGCCATTTTACTAGTATCATTTGGTTTTTGTCTTACTCTAATTTAACTAGTATTTCCAAGTTCTACAAATCAATAACACATAAGTATAATTTTTTTCTTGTATTTTTTTTTCTTTTACTAATTACTTTTTATTTTTATTTATTTATTTATTTAAAACTAGTGCTTCTTGGTTATCATCATTGGTGTTAATATTATTAGTGCATTTTGGTTTCTCCATATTGATGCATTTTAGTTGTTAGTATCACTACTTTTACTGGTGATTTTTAGTATTTTTACCTTGTAGCTTTATCATTTGCAGTGATGAGTCAGTTTATATTAATTTACTTTACTTGTTTTAGTGCTGTACTGCTATTCACTAGTATCATTGGGTTTTTTGTTAATGCATGTTATGCTCATACTTACTAATTTTGGGGGTCATCTAAAGCGGAGCAGAATCATGTAACATGTGACCAATCAAATTATAGAAATTTGATGATTTTTAGTGAAACAGAAAGCGAAAAACATGAAAAATACAAAAAATGGTAGTCTAAACCTACCTTAATGGATTAATTAAAAATGCCAGGAAGGCAATTTTGCATATATAATTAACTAAAACTACCTAACTTTAATCTATAATGACCCTAACCCTAAAGTTAATTCGCTAAAATATATATTATAAGAATCTGCTCCACTTTAGACGACCTCCTAATTTTGTTTATTTTAGTGCTATTTCTCTGATTAGCATTATTTAGTTCTTGATTTTATCAATTTCATGTTTGTGTTTATTGCTTTTGCCATACCATATTTGCGCATAATAACGCCCTTCTGCACTTTATTTTGGGTTCCTGCGCACTATTTTGAAATGTGCATGTGCTATATTTTGAATCAAAATGTGATTTTTTTTAAAATTTTGTACCAGTATTTAAAATATAATACCAAATTAGCAAAGCGGTTCAAATATTAATAAAAAGAATATTACCTTTTGCATTGTTAGTAGAGTTGCAGTCAAAACTTGGATCATTGGGATGTGCTATGTTGAAACTCAGTTATAACTAGCTGTAACTAGTTAGTTAAAAATCGAAACCTGCACTATGCGATAAACTCGAATGTAAACCATATTCTACGTATATCGTACTAGGGATAGGAATCAGCTATATGATTTATTCGACGAAAATGATATAATATAGTAATTTACATATAAATTTTTTAGTAAATTAAATCGATCTCTATCCCTGCTTCATATTACGTTCCTGGTAAAAATAATTTTTTATTTTGTCATTTAATTTAGCATTTGTATTTGAATTATTTATTATATTTAAACCATTAATTACAGCTAATTTGAAAATTAGTAGTGTCACAGAGTAAACGTGACATCTCCAATAACGGATGATCATTAATCCGTATACTGCGCCACATTTCATATGACAATCGGTATGAACCGATTCTGCATATAATTAATCGTACATAATTGATCAGGCATGATCGGGGTTCGGCTTACGGCGTAATGATTTAGAACTCTAGTATAATATCCAATTGTGATAACCTTGTAGATAGGTGATCGTACGGTTTTAGTCTTGAACTTTCTATAGTTTTCTTAATTTGTTAAATTAGAGATTCCCATAAAGTTTGTAAAGTATAAAAGAAGGTCATTTTATCTCTTCTTGAGGGGAGTAATCTTTGGATTATAAGATATAAATATTGGACTATATTAATACACAAGACACGTTTATACCAAATCGGGTTAAATCACCAAGTTATGCCTCTGGCGAACTGCCTTTCATCGTCTTTTGCATCAAATCTATAAATTTGTACACTTTTCCTCCGTAACAGTAGGATACTTGAAAAATTTTCTCATTTTTGAAACATTTCGGTTTCGTCTTATGAATTATCTAACTCTTCAGAAATCGCACCAAAAGTTCTGAAAACTGTGACATGATTTCTGAAGAAATAGATGTTTCATAAGATGAAACCAGAAGGTTTCAAAAACGAGAAAATTTTTTAAGTGTCCCACTAATTTTCAAATCAGCTGTAAATAAAAAGGGATGCGTGTTATATTAACTTTTTGGTTTCTTTTTTACTGTACAATGTAGTTTTGCTGTTCCAATTTGCCTTCAGTAGTACTATCACTTTCTTTTGGTGTTAATTTTTTTTTGTTTTTTAAATTAAGAATTAAGTTAGTATTAAGTTAGAGTAGTATTAGTAGTATTTGGCAGTTATAACAATATTATAGTATTATGTAATATTATGCAATAATATTTATTGCTAATAAAATAAATTAAAATTTTTTATTAATATTCAATATATGTAGTAGTTAATATTGCAATACGTAGCTAGTATAACTAGAAAAATAAAATATACTGTAAATATATAAATTATTAAATAGCTCTATCAGTATGCTGATAAGATTATTATAAGAACATGATATGTATCCAGTTTTATAGTAATATAGTAAAAAATAAGATACAAATCAGGTAACTAATATGAATATAATTTGTACTATATATATTGCCAAATGGTGCCCTATTTGTACCAAAGATCTATTTATAATCAGAGGCAAATCAGATACCTTTAGTCAAGTTTTATCAGTAAACTTATATATATTTATAATACAAAAATAAGAGACCTATCGGGAACCTAATATTTAACTAGTATGGATTCATTCAACCTGTATTAGATTTACTAATATCAATTTAAGCACAGTTTTACAATTAGAATTTTTTTGATATATTACAAGAAAAGAGCAACCAATTTTTTTGATCTCTTGTTTTTTGTTTCTCAGATATAGCTATTTTATATAAAACATATTTACTAGATCTTTTACAATTCTATGTACATTAATGTAAATTAGTACTATTATCTACCTATTTTTTTAATCACAAAAATTATTATTGCACACATAATAATCTAATGCATCTTGATATTTTCCAAGTTTAAAGGTTTTTTTACATATCAACATAAAATAGAAGTAAATATCTTAATTAGTAATTAGTACTATTAGAGATATTTTCTAAAGTATTGTTGCCAGGTAAGTATTCTTTATTTACTAACAAATCAAAAGTTTTTTCTGGTTTATAATAGTTAAAATAACCATTAAAAGTCAAAATATTAACAATTCTAGTAAAGGGTTTTTACAATATTAAAAAAAAAGAAAGCTTGTAAAAAAAAGAAAAAGAAAAACTAAAAACTAAATTAGAGCTTGGAACCGGATATTTTTTTATCCGCATGGTTGTATCCTTTTTATAAAATTAATATCCGGAGAATTACTAGTTTTTAATTTATGGCACTAACCCATGTCTATTGCCAATATTTAATAAAAAATGCTATTAATATTGTCGATATTCCAATAAAGAATTTTGAAATTTTTAATGTTTTTACNAGAGCTTGGAACCGGATATTTTTTTATCCGCATGGTTGTATCCTTTTTATAAAATTAATATCCGGAGAATTACTAGTTTTTAATTTATGGATAACCGGATAACCTTGCGGATTACTAAATAACCTCGCAGATAACCTGAAACCTATTAAATAACCAGATATCCTAAGGATACTACGGGCAATTGCAAGCATGTTTTGCATTGATATTTGTTGCGTATTGAAATTCGAACAGGTTTTGTACACGTACATATGTACAGTACATACCTGATAAGTACAGTACATACGTACTAACTGCTAAGGCTCTGCAAGAGCCGGCATGCATTATTAAAGCATAGTATCTAACTTATATCACATTCGGCACTATGTTTGATAGAGCACATGCTAGCACCTAGTACGTACGTATGCTATATACATTTTCGCTATACCCTAATTTCAATTCTCTATTTTTTTTATTTTTTTTAAAATTTTTTAACGTTTTTTTTTAATTTTTTTTTTACAGTATTTATTTTTTTAATTTTTTTTAATGTTTTTACCTTTTTTAATCTTTTTTTGTTAAATTTTAATTTATTTCTAATAGTTCGCTTTCTTTACCTTATTTATTTATTTATTTATTGTTTTTTTTGGTTATTCTTTTATTTATTTATGGTTCTCTTTGTGTTCTTACTGACAGGTGGGTAATAATGGGTAGATAGGCGGGCTAATGGACGCTTTTACAGATAGAAAGAAGGTGGAATGAATAGATGTTTTTAGGGTAAGTTTTGTGGGTGCTTTTCACTTATCAAATTATTGTTTGCTTTATCCTCAACTTTTATTAATTTTATTTTTTGGGTATGCACATATATGCAATAGTGGGAATAAAAAGTAAATTTCAGTTATTCCTTACTATAGGAATAACCAGAAATTTACTTTTTATTCCCACCATTGTATAAATGTGCTTCCATTATTCGTTTTTCTATTTAAAATTTTAATGGATATCTGGATCGCATCCATCAAATGTCATGGTCCAATATACTGCTTTAATTTATATCCGGATATCTGCAATTACTCGCAGATACCACAAACATTGACGGATACTTAAGGATACCCGCGGATACCCGTGGATACCTGCTGGATTATCCTTTTTAAAACTAACAGATAAAGGTTATTACCCGTAAGCCATTTATGGTATCCGGATATGTGCTAACTATACAGATATCTGGATATGGGGATAACGGTTCCGACCTCTAAACTAAATGTACTAATAATATCTTTATGTTATTAAAAGTTTTGTCTTCTAAACACTATTTTTTTAATTATATAATTCTTTAGAAAAGAAAAAAATTTTCTTGTAAAAATGAACATTAAAATTAAGTATTAATTGAAAAAATTGTTACACATATGTACTATTTCTTTTCTGTTATTATCCTAAAGTTTGCTATGCCTCTTCATTGAAGCAAAAAAGAGCTTTAATTATTTTGGCTAACTCTTTTCTGTCTTCTGGTAAGTCTTATTTTAAATTTCTTGATTGAATGTTTATTCTGTTCTAATGGCCTTATAAGTTTAAAAATTGACAGTAAATAATTTTAATAATAGCTAGTATTTTTGAATTGAAAAAATACTATTTATATTTAATAGTTAAGCTCTTTCAAACAAATATATAAAATTTACTTTAAAGAACTCTAATATATGTTTTATTGTAACAATATCTATACGCTATTAAATCTCTCAAAACCAATATGCATAGTAGATAGGTTTTGTACCAGTATTAAGAGGTTATTAGATTTGAAAATATTATAAGCTATGAGATTTATAAATCAGATACTGACTTGGTAGATTAATTTTTATCAGATTTAATAGATTATAAATTTTGGCAGGATCAGTTTTGGAAGTTCAATAGTATAAACCAATTTGATCAAATTTTTGTAAATTTTGTAGCAGAACTATACAAAATTTGTAATTATTTTAAAATTTTGTGACTTTTGTTAGTAAACTGACTTGATTATATTATGCTTGTTTATAGTAGATAGTTCAGAAATAGAGAGATTATTAGTAGTGATTGAAGAAAAAGAGATAATTATTAGGGAGTTGGAGATGTTATTAATCAATTTAGGTTACTAATTATGGGCTCAAGCAACAATAGGTCAATTAATGATTAATGATATTGATTAATCAAATAAGTATTATATTGATCAATTAAAAATTTTTTAATATGATTTTATCTAAGATATTATTTAATTTCTGATATAAATATCTAATATTAATGTTTTATATGACCAAAAATTGCTAATAAGAATGTTTATTATTACCGGTAATATCAGGGGCATCATATTAGCCTCTTATCAGAACACTATGCAAATACAATTTCAAGAAAAAATTTAATTAACAATCTGCAAATGAATGAGAATTTATTATATAAAATTCATATATAAATTTATTGCAATTTTAAATCTATGTTTCTGATCTAGTAAGTATAATTTATTTAAATATAACAATAGATAAAATTTAACCTACAATAGATATATGAATTTTTCTATCTTATTATAAAAAAAATTTAAAAATTATTTCAAACTGATTATTCTATATATATTCAAAAACTGGAGTTCTGTACTAGGTTATAGTAAACCAGGTCACCGTGTCAGTATGGGTAATCCAGATTACTAATTTGAAACCCAGGTCAAATACTGGTCAAATTGGTTGGTGTGTTAATTCATATTGAATTATTCAGTAATTCGTTCTGTATAATAAATCATATGTTTCATTTAATAACAAAGCCTACTTTATTTTATTTGACTCAAAACTTTATTTTGAAGATTGACTGAGAGTATATGACTTATTAACATTTGCCTTAACAAAAATAAAGACCTTCACAGATCAATTATTTTGTTGTTTTACCTTATTAATATTAGATATAGATATTTTGTATTTCTACAATCTTACAAATAAATTACTGATTTATTTTTAACTTTTAAACCAGCAACTTGTCAAATTCTAGTATTTGTTTAAGAGTTTCATGAATTTATATAATTGTGATAATTATTCTAAATAAAAGAATAAACTGTAAATAGTAAATGTTTGTTTTTTATTTTCATTTACACTTTATCAATAAGTAACAATCATTTATTAATTCAAAGATTCCAAACTAACAGAAATAAATAAATGTTACATAACATATATAAAACCCATTTTCATCTGGTTACATGATTTCAATTCCCATAGGTGATTCAGGTGAAGAAATTGCATCTGGTTTGGATCTCTATCAAAAACTAGGTACCAAAATTTTATATAATATTTTATTATAAATCACAGGAAATCTAGATTTTAGTAGTACTAGTAATTTTATAATTAACTTATCCCAATTTTCATTTTTATTCATTCATGAATTGTCAATTAATTTTATAAGGTTGTATAACTTTATTATTTTTAATATAATATTTTTAACTGGTAAATATAATATAATCAATTAATGATTAACTTAATGATTAATGATTATATGGGGGCTCGTCAGTAGAAAGAGGATAGAAAGTTTCTAAGTAAAAGTTTTTTAGACTTTGAACTAAAATATCTCAATAACTACTAAACTAAATTTAATATATTTTTTTATTTTAATTATATGTAGTTATAAAATTAAAATAAAATAAAATTTATTTAATTTGATATAGTAGTTATTGAACTATTTTAATTTAAAATTTAAAAAAAAGTAGTAAAAACTTTTTATCTCTTTTCTACTGACGAGCCCTATATCACTCAAGCTATAAATTACATGCTTGGGTGTGGTGTCATAGTGTAGTTAGATTGTTGTCACCCCCCGAGTAGTTGTAACAAAAGGTATCATACAGAGTTCGAATCCCACTGGAGACGATTTTGAAAAATTTATCTGCATTATGGTAACCTGGACTCCAAGCCTGGATTTACAAATCTGCATCTCAGGTTATACCAACTCGTATTGGAAGCTCTAGAGCTGTGTTACAAAACTAGGGCGCATAAATTCTGGGGAGCGCTGGCGCTGTGTTACGCACTGAACTGTAGGACAAAGAAAACCATACTTGGCAAGACCTGAGCAAAGAGGTAACCGACTTCGACGGTACTTAAACAGAAATCGGACTGACCGAGAAGCAAACTGACCGGAAACAGACTTATGACAAAGGGCCTATGGCAGGGTTCTACCAATCAGACTGCCAGAAGTCACTTTGGAGGAAAAGGACATGCGTTATGGAAGCATGTACCAAGGAGAGAGAGACCTTGGGTCCGCCAAGGCAGACTACTCCTTCCGGGTCCTCAGCATTGGGAGTAGGAATGTAACTGGGAAAAAGAAAGCGAGGTAGAGGTAAAGGAAGCAACCGGAAAGAAACCAGAAGAGGAACGGGGGAAGTACTGGGGTTGGTGAACTTTGTAAGGGCATGTACCATGCTATAGATACTAGTAAGAAGGTAGTGGCTTGAGAAACGGGCTAGGTTGCGGCAGCATTAAAAGATGGCTTGAGATATGAACCTGGCGGCGGCAGCACTACATGTACTATTAGTGGACAAGTAAGTTGCAAAGACCAGGTTAAATATATGAGTGGGACATATAGGATACTCTGGTAGGTTTAGGTCATAGATAAAATAGTCTAAGTTTCGGTACTTGGTAGTTGTAGTAATCCAATACAATATTCATAGATATTGTAATGATAACTATGCTTAATAAAGATCTGAGGCATGACCTTACCTTAACAACAAAAAAAAATATAAATTACATACTTGATCAATCATAATCAATTAAGCATATATCATTAATTTTTGATTAATTAAAAAATTTTTTCAGGTCAATCATTGATCATAATTTTTTTGTCACTACCACTAACTTTTTTAATATTTGCAAAACACAATATTATTATCTTTGGGCTAGAGTACTATTCAAAATTAACTATTACTATAAATTATTTAATTTCTTGGCATTACTAATATCATTATTTTTTGTATATAATATGGAATATAATATAAGTTTTCTTAATATTGCTTATGCTAATTTTTTAAAAAAATTCTACTTTTAGAGTATTTTTGTTTATTCATTTTTGAAAAGAATTGTAATTTTTAATTTATAATATAATATAATGATTTCATATTACTTTGTTATTTGAAACAAATAATTTTTTTTTTATATCAAAGTTCCCGCTCTGGGTGAGAGTTTATTTAATTAAGCCTGTGGATCAAGGGCGCCTCTTTGGGCAGCCCCACAATTGTTACATTGAATGAGAGTACAACTAGCCACACGTACAACTTTTGGTTATCTAATTGAAGTAGTTCGCCCGAAGGCTATACCTACAACCCAACTAGGGGATTGCCTATTTAAACCCTCTGGTCCAACGCTTCGCATATCAATCCTACTTGTGATCACCAGTACAGCCCTCCAATACATTAGTCAGTCGAAGACAGTCACGGATTCTAACTACATCCCCTAGAACTAATTTATCCTCACGGTACACTTGGTAGAGCAGTCACTGTCCCACACAGGTATTACCTACACTTTGGTAACTTACGCACTCACTGAGGCAAACAACTTGCAGTCAGAGGATACCCTGCAACCGCTACTATTACCTACTTTTGTCCTTATAAGGTTCACTCCAACCCCGGTACCACCATCACTTTCCTACCAGTCTTTCACCGTTTCTCCAGACTTCCAATCCAGTTGGCCCGAAAGGATTGATCTAGGTGCCATTATAGTTTTTCTCATCCTGGTCCCCAATTCTTCAACATGGGTTCTTTTCCTCCGGTGCGACTCTGGTGGTCAGGTTGGTAGACCTTGTTCTCAAGGACAACATCCAGTTCTCTGGTTTTGGTCCAATATTCCAGTTTTGGGTAGCACTATCAAAGATCAGAGCTACCTCCTTACTCGGAACTTGCCAAATAGGTTTCTGTTTCTCCGTTTCCTTGGATTTGTTTGTGTCACATGACACAACTTCATCTGAAAGCTCCCATTCACAATGGTAACCAAGAACTATAGATAATGTACCCAACCGATCGACAAGAAACAGTTACCGGAACACAGGTCTATTTTTTCAAAAGCATCACCAGTGGGATTTGAACTCAAGACCTGCCACTTGGGTAACAACTTACCAACTTCCCTAAGTCGCCACACCTTTTAAAACAAATATTTTTAAATATTAATTATTATGTATTCTATTATAATATTTTTTAAAACATTACTACATATTACCTGTAGTGATCATTACTGGAGATCTACAATGCATAAAACCAAATAAACAAAACAAACAGTTTGTATTAAATAAAAATTAAATCTCTTTAATATTAGAATAAGAGTAAAGGTTAAAGATTAGGATAGGACTTTATATATAGTAAAATTTAGCAAGAAATTTTTTTTTTGCATAAATAAAAGTAGTTTCATAAACAAAATTTTAGGTTAAAAGCAATTTTAGCAATTTTTTTAAAAAATTCTTTGTTTTTGTTATACAAAAATTGATCTAAATGATTCTGAATTTTAATTGGCAAATTGATTACTGGTTATAATCACTAGTGGTGATAAATAGCAAACTTCTATTTTTTATTATTTAAAGTTTTACTATAAATTTTCAAAAATAGGCTACTCTGAAAATAAGCTATTTTATTATTTTTTTTTAAAATTCTTAATTGATGATCCGCCAGTCAACTGATGCATGATCATAGTGTAACGTGACGCAAATTACTATGTAAATCACTTATAGACGAAATGCCACGATCACCCAAGGAAAAATATTTTTCTTACTAAGTTAATGAGTCATGTAGACTAATTGAAAGTTGTAGAGCTCGTCGAGACGCATCTAATGGTGGTTAGATCATCAAAATTAGCCCAGTAGATGCGGAGATATCGTCGAAAAACGATTGGGCGACTATATAAAATTCTATGTAAACAAACATTTGTTTACATAAAATTTTACATAGTCGCCCAATCGTTTTTTGAAGATAACTCAGCATCTACTGGGCCAATTTTTATGATATCACTACCTTTAGATTCGTCATAATGAGCTCTACAACTTTCAATTAATCGGCATGATTCATTAACTTAGTAAAAAAAATTTTTTTCCTTGGGTGATCGTGGCATTTCTGCTATAATAATCTATATTATAGGTAGAAATGCCACGATCACCCAAGGAAAAATATTTTTTTTACTAAGTTAATGANCCGATTAATTGAAAGTTATAGAGCTCATTATGACGAATCTAAACGTAGTGAGATCATCAAAATTGGCCCAATAGATGCTGAGTTATCTTCAAAAAACGATTGGGCGACTATGTAAAATTTTATGTAAACAAATGTTTGTTTACATAGAATTTTATATAGTCGCCCAATCGTTTTTCGACGATATCTCCGCATCTACTGGGCCAATTTTGATTATCTAACCACGGTTAGATGCGTCTCGACGAGCTCTACAACTTCCAATTAGTCGACATGACTCATTAACATAGTAAGAAAAATATTTTTCCTTGGGTGATCGTGGCATTTCGTCTATAAGTGATTTACATAGTAATTTGAGTCACGTTACACTATGATCATTGACTGGCGGATCATCAATTGCTAGCAGTTGCTAAATATAAAAGTCTAAATTTTACTATAAATATTTTAAAAATAAATTAAGTAAAATTTTCCAAAATCAAACTACATCTATAATAAATATTTGGTATTATTTGGACAATGTTTTATTAGTATACTTTCTAATTTTTTTAAAAATTTAATAATTCAAAAATAAGCTACTCTATGTTTTTTGTATAACTTTTTGCCAAAAAAAGTGGCTTATTTTTAGGAATATATACTAACATATTAATAGGGAAATAAATTTGTCGCACCCGCGACATGTCGCATCCCCTGCTTCGACCAATCAAATCGCATGATTTTATAGGCAAAAAAATTATTTTTTAAAAATTTAAAATTTTACTTAATAAAGTGTAAAATATATATAAAATAGCATGTCATATAACGTAAAATTTTATTCTGAACAACTTTTTCTAAGTCGTAAAGATAGGTTGTCTTAGTAAAAAAAACGTTTTATAAGAAAAATCAAAATTTTCCAAAGTTAGCACATATAAAACTTTTTTTTTACTAAACAATATACCTTTTTAACTTAGAAAAAGTTGTTTAGCGTAAAATTTTACATGTAATACTTAAACGTAAATATAGATTATATTAGTAATAAAAAAAGTTTTATATGTGCTACCGATCAAAATTTTTGATTTTTCTTATAAAACGTTATATTTTTACTAAGACAACCTATCTCGATGACTTAGAAAAAGTTGTTCAGAGTAAAATTTTACGTTATATGTTTTGATATCGCTTATTTATTTTTGCATTTTATTAGTAAAATTTTTAATTTTTAAAACTTAAAATTTTTTGTTTACAAAATCGTGCGATTTGATTGGTCGGAATCAGGGGTGCGACAAATTTCTATTCCCATAGTAATAAATACTTATTGCAATATATTATTTTTGAAACATATGATTATTATGCTATTTTTTAAAAATTTCTATAATTATCTTTTTTCTAATTAATGTTATAATATGTTATTATTTTTTATATATTACACTGGTTCTATATGATATCACATATTATACTCACATATTGTATAGCTATTCTAATTGAAATAGTTTATATTGAAATTATTGCAAAATATTCTGCAAAACTTAATATAAACTAATTAGTATAGAGTAGTGTTAAATATTGCAGGTTGCTATATTGCAGATTAATTTAATCAACCAATTAGATCACAGGATCTTGTATAACAAAAATAAACAAAAATTAGGAAATATTAAGGGTAGAGTGTACATAAATCATTTTTATATGATATGCATTGCAAATTTTTTTGTATAATAGATTATATAGTAAATACAACTCTGATTGAGTAATTACCTGCTTTGAAAATAATTTTAACTACAGTATTATTTTTTTGTATAACCCCTGCAAATTTGAAGCTCTTGGCAAATTTAACTATATAAGAAAGTATATTTTTTTAAAATAATACAATCTCTGAAAATTTTACTACTATAAATAAAAGGTTTGCTTTGTATATTACCCAATTTTGGTAAAAATTAACAGTAATTTTGAAAACTTTTATTAATGGCATATTTTAATTTTATGCATAAAATTCTATTGTACCACAAAAATCATATAATAAATGATTGATGTATACTTTACCTTTAATAAAAAAATTAAAAATTTTAAATATCTTGAAATTTCATTAAGTAAACTAGTCTTGGCTTCTAATTAAAGTTGTTAGCACTTAATTTTGTATATCTGATATATACATGCTTTTTATCTCTAATTTTAATACTAGTTTGAACCCTAACCTTAACTAATAATAAGTTTAGTTTACCCAAAGTTATTAGCCAAAATATCTAATATATGAGGGTGAGTTAGTAAAAACACACCATAATTTTTTTAAATAATTTTTTTTAAAACTTTAAACACGAATAACTCAACAACAACTTAATTAAATTTAATAATAAAAATTTTTTTAAAACAATTCTAAAATATTGTAGAATTTATTTAAACCAATTTTTACTAAATTTAGTTAAGTTTTTGCTATGTTATTATTGTTGAAATTCAAAACAATTTTATTAAAAAAAACAGTACATTTCTACTAACTTTCATATTTTAAAATTTTGACCACTAATGTAAATTTTTTAAAAATTTTTTATTATACTAAAATTTAATTGGCCAATTTTTTATGCAATACAAAATTTTTATAATAAAAATTTTGGCCACTCTTGAGCTTGGTTCTAGGCTACTATAAAAAAAAGAGGTTGTTATATATCGCAGGTTGCTATATTGCAGGTTAATATGATTGGCCAATTAGATCACAGGATCTTGTGTAACTAATGAACAAAAAATTAGGAAAAATTTCAAAAAAAATCAATAACTTGAAATTTCATTATGTAAACTAGTCTTGGGCTTCTAATTAAAAAATTTTAGCGCTTAATTTTGCATATATATATATGCACCCTTTAACCTAATATTAATACTAGTTCGGATTCTAACCCTAACTAATAATCATTTTAATTTTTTTTTAAATATTAACCTGCGATATCGCAACCTGCTAAATTTATCAAAATCTTAAAAAAATTATACTATTTTTTTTCTTTTTTTTTTATTAAATTTATTTTTTATTAAATTTATTTTTTTTTAAATTTATTTTTTTTTTAAATTTATTTAAGTTTATTCTTCCTTATTTATTGCACTGTTTATTGTCACTCTAGTATTGTTGTTTTGTAAAAAGGTTAGGTTGCTAGTTTTTTTAAAGATATTTAAAGATTATTTTTAAGATATTTTTTTTATAAATAATATATTTAAATTAGAAAATTATATTCATAACACTATGTTATATTAGAGCACTTTTTAAAATTCTTATAACACCCAATTAAAGTTCTAAGTAATCAATATAAATTCATTTGACAATTACAAGTTCTAAGGTAATCAACAATATAATTAGAAAAGTTCTATTTTTATCGGGGTGATGATAGGAATTATCTAATTTTATTTTAATTACCTTAGAACTTTGTAATCCCTAATACATCAAATAATTCGGTTAAATCCGTTTGGATATCCGATGAAATAAGATAATATCCGGACATAACAATGCGGATAAATGGATTCGGATTGGACGTCTACTTATGGTAAATTCCCCAACTGCTACTCGATCAATTTCGAACAAAGTTTTTTATTACTTTCCGCATTCACACGATTGAATCTCCAGCCTCAGCCGCATTTGAATCGATTTTTTACAAGCATATTTCTTGAACTTTGAATAAATTGGTTGTATCGAATAAGTTGTTCAAAAAATTAATGTGTAATGGTCAATGATTTAGATGACTTCCTTTTTATGGTAATCTAACCAAATTAGTATCATGATTGTTAAAGCCCACAGCGTTCATATTAACAATGATAGCATGTGTCTCTGATGTAATATATTAGAATCCAGTGTGTTCTTTTAATGTATAAAATGTGAAGTATCTTATTTTAATCGTGAGGAGAATCCCGTTTCATGAAAAGTATTATAGTCATAATGATTTTCTTTCTTTAAGTCTTTCACCATCATTAACTCCCTTATAATACACATTAGAAACCTCGTACCATTCAATATATAACTTCAAATAGCGGCAACTACACTAGTGCCTTACAGTGTATTCATTAACATCACTCCTCCAAAACCAGCCATTAAATCTTATGATCTGATCCGATGATTTGCTGGAATTAATATTTAGCGCATTCGTTTTAAAACCGGTTTGATGTATTACGAAATTTGATCAAACGAATTGGCCTAACATCTAAAGAAAAAAAAATAGCAGAAATACGAAAAACTAAAGTATTTTTATTTGACATTAATAGAAGATGTTGATTTTATTAATAAACTCTGGTTTTGTGATTAACTATATACTATATTGAAGAAGTGGGTTTATTAGCTAATGCCTTCCAAAATGAAAGATATCCTTTACAGATCATACACAATTTTTGAAATAAATTTATTATAGAACGGAGAAATTATACATTTGGTATTGAACTTTTACACCGTTGCTCTTAATCCAGAAATCATGTGCGAGAATCTTTAAGAATACATGAGAGATCTCCAAGACTAAAGGAACAAGAGTCTGAAACGTAATGATTTTTACGAAGGTTTGCCGAATGCTGAGTAATTGAAACCCAAAATAGAAGATAACATGATGTTTTGGGCGTAAATAAACCCAAAATCATATATCAAATTCATTATCTCTGATCCTTGAGATTGCGTCAATTGTATAATGCGATAGAATATGCATTATATTATGATTGAATTTTTTGCAAGCTTGATTTGTTAAAAATTGACAACGCAAGAGAGTATTTGGCTAAGAGTGTTCCGCTTTATTAAATTTCATTAATTGTACATTGCCATTAATTGTACATTGTCAAGAAAACGATATGTATAAAAAATGGTTTTTATTTAATAAACTTAATATTATTGTTGTTGATACAAAATTTAAAATCGGATTTATGTCAATAAAAAAAAATCACGAATACGTAGTAATATTACAACGAAAAAGATTAGCAGATCCCATTCTATCGAGCCTATTAACAAAATTACCGATTTTTTATAACGAATTCAACTAAAAGATCTCATCTCATACGAATATACGAAAAGCGTTACCAACAAACATTTGATACACTTATTATAGTTAAGGAGACATTTTTTTAAAAAAATAATTCATTCGATTAAATAATTTGATGTTAAAAAAAACATTATTAGAAAAATTTTCAGTAATATATTATGTTTATTAACGAAAAAATTACGTAACATAAAGTGACAAATGTTTATACTGCCTTAAAACTATAAGGAACGAAACGAGCTTTATTAAGAAAATAGAAAGCAAAAAAATGACTTACTATCTACCAATAAAATTTTTATTTAATTCCAATTAATCAAATTTCATATACTTATAACACAAAGCATTTCATGCAAATATAGATGGATAATAATGCTTATGATAATTAATAATAATAATAAAAAAAAAAAAAACCGCATCATAACATCCCATGTGCACCTTATTCTACTTTTGAAAAAAATTTCGCTATTCAAGTTTAATATTCTGTTTAAATCCAACCCATCAAAAAGGCCACGATACCAATCATAGCACTGAAACTTCCATAAACATTCGACGCACCAGACGTTGGTGATGGACCGTTGGTTGGACCGTTGGTTGGACTTTCTGTACCTCCTGTGTGAGTTGTAGTAGATAAAGTCGCGCTTAGTTGAGTTGTGGTAGCGGTACCTGTTAGACTCGGTGTTGTTGGTGTTGTTGATGTATGAGTTGGAGTTGTTGAAAGAGACCCCGTCGCACCTGTTAAATTGTATTAATTTGTTAATGCAATGTAATAATCAAGACGTATTTTTTAAATCCTATTTTTTGACATGTTTAGTTTTTTTTTTTTGTTTTATTTTCTTTTTTTTTTTCTTTGTTTTTACCTGGTTCACCTGTGATAAAAACAGTTGTAGTAACAGTTTCAGTAATAGTCGATTTACCTTGTCCTTTAACCCAACCTCCACTTTCAATGGCTATCATGAGGACGAGAGCAATTGTTACGAGAAAATAAAATAGTCTCTTCATGTTTGATTTTTTTGCGATGTAAAAATTGTCGGTTGATATGAAACTTTATGAATCCAGAAAACAAAAAAAAAAATGTATGGAAACGATAAAACTAGCAAAGTGCCTTTTTCTGTTTAACGATTCTGTTTATATATCTTTTTATATTGGAATGTTCTGGTGAATACTGATAAAAATATGTAATAATGATGTCTACCTGTCATAATCTAAAGTTAGTAAACCCGCATCATATAATTACGTATGATGAAATTTCGACGTTGGGTTTAAAAAGACACTAATAAATTAAAATGATATCAATTCATTATCGTTATTAGAATTTGTGGCGCAATTTTGGTTTAAAATAACAGATTTTTATATAGACGAAATTATATTCTATAGTATATAAAATCTTGTTGCTATAAATAAAAATATAATCACCGTTAAACGTTAGCGTCAGATATTAGAATTGCCTAAAAAGTAAAAAAATTGCCCGAACAATACCTGCCCTTACTCATTCAATACTGCAATAGCAGCGGTAAAAAAATTGGTCTGAATATACGCAGTTAACTCGTGATTAATTGACGAAAATAACTAATGATATAAATAGTTAGGGAAATTCTATTTTCACGCGGGTTAAAGTCACCCGATATATAGCGGTTAGGGTAGATGAATTTAATGATCTTATATCTGATATATATGAATTTATATTATAGTCTAATAAATTATATATCGGGTGACTTTTAACCCGGGTGAAAATAGAATTACCCTAAATGGTAATGGAAAAACATCCTTTTAAGCCTTTTCTCAAAAATATGTACGTGTTCTTTTTACTGCAATAGCTTCGAATCTTAATTTATTATTAATCATAACGAAAAGCAATCCGAAATACTGAAAAACAAGTTTTTTTTTTGTTCTATATAAAATCTTTCCATTTCTACAATTATGCTACGTTTTATATACGCTTTTTTTACTCGTTCTGCTCAAGTTGTGGCTTTACCATATGATTATTATTAGTCTTTCAATTGGAATGGTCGACTGATTTGAGACACGGCCAACTGATGAGAGTAATTTCTAAAATAGGTGCACGTACGTACGTACGTACGTAGATTGTCTTCTTTTTTTTTTTTGCTTTTGAAAGTCTATTGCAATTTGAAGTTTTGATAAAAAGAAAATGGACACTAGCTCATGTCTTAAAGAATAAACAAATTAATGGTTATTGAAATATTCAATGTCAATTTTTATGATTATTTTTATATAGTAAAAAAAAATGTTGATAAGCGAACTAAACGAACGAATTTATAACGCAACTTATATATGATACAGTCAAATCTCTCTAAATGCATTGCGATGGGGACATATATAAAAATTAAGTCAAACGTGCATTTATAGAGGTATTGCATTTAGGGAGGTAAAATCTTTTAAGTGTTATATTAGTTGGGCCCAGGAGAAGACGTGCATTTAGGGAGATATTTCATAGGGTATGCATTTAGGGAGGTATTTCATAGAGTATGCATTTAGGGAGGTTTGACTGTACGTATAGTCGAGATGATCTAACAATTATAAATGCTGAAAACTTGTAACTTGATACACGTCGGCAAATTTATAGATGTATGTGTGAATGGGTTTTTTTTGTGTATAGTGATTTGTCAACTTATACGTAATAATGAACTTGTAAATAAAAAAAAATAGACTAGTAATGCGGTGCCATTTCTTATGACTGAAGCTTTATTTATTACACGTTTAAGATATTTTGTAGATATCTTAATTAGATTAAAATAGTTGACCTTTTGACTTTAAAATCTTGAATTAAGATCTAGTCCAGGTTTTCGTGGAAGGGTCCAAGGCAGTTTTATAATAAACTCTCGGATATCTTTTGAAAAGTTAACTACATTTCCTCGATTCCTAAGTTGCCTGCCTTGAAGCTTGTAAACAGTAAATATAGGAAAAATCTACACAATAGCATTTCTTGGCTGGGTTTAGAAAGTTCACCAGGAATTTTTCCTATAAATAAATAATTTTAAATTTACATAAATACATACAAATATAATACACATATATATATATATTTTTTTTTTTACACGTCAGGGAAAACCTTTTGGGTGTTATTTTTTCTTGATTGCATCTAGTAAATAATACTGTTTTACGTACTGTATCAAAGAATTGCATGTGAGCCCGACATGATACTTTTGGTCCTCAAAAAAAATAATATAATAATAATAATAATTTGCTGAAATTTTAACGATAAATAAATATTAAGTTTGTCGTTTGATTTGTATTTTCTTTTTTTCATCGACACAACAACTTATTAAAATTAGATTTTTTGATTAGTTTTTGTTAATCGTTTATTTTATTTTTATATTACATATAATATTGTCATTTATTTACAGTAGCTCTTATTTATCATATGAGGGAAAAAGACCGTTCGGACTTTCAAGTATGTTAGATTTTGATATACTCGAAAGTCCGAACGGCCTTTTTCCCTTACCCAGCACTCATTTTGTTAAAGGTAATCGTTAATAGTTATATTAATTATTTTTCATATAATTGTTTTTTAAACGTTAATGATCGAAAACTTTGATTAAATTTTTACGGGGGATACGATTGATCAAGGTTTATCTAATTACAGGGGCGGGAGCCGGACATCGAGATTCAAACTAGCAAAAAACTTGGAGTGGGCGTAACAACAATATCTTTTACTGATAGCATTAAATTCAAATTTAAAGCTTGATACGTGTGTTAAATAAAATGTAAAATTAGAATTTATGATGATGATTAATTAAATTTTAATAATTTGAATATATATATACAGTAAATAAACTTCGATTATTTCTTATTAAAGAAAATAATGACTTTAATTATTTCTTTAAAAAAAAAACTTTAATTATTTTTTAAAAAAAAACTTTAATTATTCCTTTAAAAAAAACTTTAATTATTTCTTTAATAAAAAAAAAACTTTAATTATTTCTTGTGATTTGTTCTTCTTTGCGCAGATTGAAATTTAAAAAGTGATTACGTAACTGATTTCGGTGGCGATACTAGGGGTGTTCTCAAGCCCCTTAGTTAATCTGTCGGAATGGGTCTGAGGGCAAATTTTAATTAATAAAAAAAAATAATACAACGATCAATTGCACTAAAGGTTGTTTCAATGAATAAACCACATGATAAAAGTTTAATCCGTCAAAGAGAAAATTTTCATTAGCGGAAGATCGTTTAACCGATCAAGGGTATTTTATTATTCCAATCAACAAGAGATGGAGGCCCAGACGTCCTTTTTTTTCACAGAGTTGCTCTTATTGGTCGAAATTTTTCATTGATTTATTAGAAAAAACAATTGTTCAAATATTTCCCTCTATACATTATAGATCTTCCGAATTATCGCCTTGTCTTGACTACAATTATTATCGGGAAATTTTAAAAGTGAAATCTAACCATAAACTATTAATTTTTATTAATATTAGAGAAAAATATAAACACATAAAAAAATATTTATATGAATTTCTTCATCGTATTCACTATCTGATTTATTAGTCGCTGTGAGATTCAGAAAAAGTTGGGTCGAATAGTTTGGCTGTAGCAACATATGAAGTTCATGAGGTCTGAAAAAGGAGAAATAGGAACCGAAATTACTGGAGTTGACTGTTGGTTTCTAGTAATGTCTGAAAAAGGAATAGAACTTGGAATTGTCGTTGATTCATCATTCTAATTATGGCAAAGGAGTTTGTTCAAACATCAATTTCAATCAATATTCCATCCATTGTAATACTTGAGCATCAACACGATCATAAATTAATCTCAATGAGGTAGATATGTGAGCATATTTCAATCTAATTAATAACATCATAGTGGTTGTACACTATTACGATCACTAGCTAGTCCATCGAGCGTGCAGCTTGAGAACGTGTTCCCAAATATGCTTGGAATTTTGTAATTAATCCAACTATTTAAGAAGTTTCCGAATTTCAAAAACTGGAAATACTTTTTCACGTACTGTAAAAGTGCATATACAATGTCTGGACAAATCAATTTTTAAATCATTTAGTAGATAAATCACAAGGAAAAAATTTATAGTAAAAACTCAGATGCATCCTTGCGTCAGATGACACTCGGCCTAAATTATATTAGGGTTAGGGTTAGTTTAGGCCAGTTGTTGCCGATCATTTAATGCTGGCCATCTTATAGTCATCTGACGCATCTGACGTGTGTCGGGTCCAATCTGACGCAAGGTTTAATCTGAGGCAATTTTTATTTAGTATATGTATGAATAATGTTTTATTTTAAATTTTAATGCTGTAGTCAAATAATTTTGAACCCGAAGACAATTTTAATAGTGAAAAAAGTTCAGGTTAAAAATTTTTTAAATAGGAACCTTATGATTCCATAATACCGTAATAAAACTTGATTTCCAGTTAAAATACTTCTGTATAATGAATAAAAGATGGTAAAAAAAAGTATTCTCACGATGACAGCTATGAACAAATATGAAAAGAATTACAAATACATAAAAAAAAAAAAAAAAACGATCATTGCATTATATCGCAAAATGTTATATTGCAGCAGTAAAAAATAAATCAAAGTTAATTTTATATTTTATTACAGTATATTCTTATTTGTACTATGTAAAATAAGACGTGTTTTCTCAAATTATATTATTAAACGTTATGATTAATATTAGCATTCTGGATTTTGGGCTCAACGTATCCTAGCCCAGATTTTCTATATGCCAATTTCTAATACCCATTCTAAAGCACTTATCAATTGAGATTTATTATTTGGAGTGTGTACGCTCTTGATAAGGGTGTCCAAAATTGATTGATAAATCTGATACGGTATCAAAAAAAATTTTTCTTTTTTAAAAAAGTGATATAAGAATTACACGTTATGAATCAAATATTTTTCTGACTATTAAGATATATGATATTATAAATTTGTACTAAAAATTGATATGCGTTTCAAATCATGTAAGTTGAAAAATAACGTGTGTAAATTAATATTTAAAAGAAAATTTGAAATATAACGTATAATTTAAATCTACCATATTAATATTAATTAACAATCAACTTCTATACGATCATATGGTACCAATTCTACATATTTCTTTAAATCACTTTCAAATCTACTATTAAAGTCATATAAAAACACCTTATTCAAAGTCTTCTTTCTTATATAAAATCCAATTAATGCTTCTGCTACTTTCTCATCATCATTAATTTTCAATAATAATTTTTTTAAAGGTGCATTACAATGATTGAGAAAAACATCAATATGTGAAGATGATATACTCCAAAAATCCCCAAATCGAGATAATTTAATGATAATGGTAACATTTCTGCAAACTTCATAACGCATGTTTTCATTTCTTCTTCAGATCCATCATCAATCCATGTAAAAGTAAGATATTGAAGTTTTTGTAAACAACAAATAAAATTAAGGAATTGTGTAGAAAGTTTCATACAAGAAAAGTCAAGATAAACTATGTTTGGACAAGAGGATATAATTGTTTCTAATAATAATGGTAGTGAAATAATTTCATTCGAATCTGAAGCAATTCTTAATCGTTGTAATAATTTGCCAGACTTTTGTAACAATTGTATTATATTCCACGCATCGATCGTATAAGAACAAACATCTAAAGTATTAATTTTATAAAGGCTATTACCCAATCTATTTAATAATCTATCTGCATTATCACAATGATATATACGAATAATTTCTAAATTTTTGCAATTCATTAACTCATCAAAATCTTTATTAGAAAAGTCACAGTTTTCCATTATAACTTCTCTCAATGAATTTTGTTGGTATCTCAGAGATGAAATAATTCGTCCAAAACGTCTCACAAAATCTATCTTGAAACATTTAATCTTCTCTTGAGATTTAATGACGCAAGAAAGTGTGTGAAATAATTGTGGGTCATAATCATACTCTGTGAATTTTAATGTATTAATTTTTTTTGAATTGTCAACTAAGATTTTTAATAATGTAATAGAATTTTGAAGGGATGGTTTAAAATTTATGAAAACAGATAAATCTTGAAGCTGTGAGAAAAATGACTCATTTCGTCCCAATAAATAAAATATCTCTGGTTTAATATCACAAAAGGCATCATCTGAAATACATAAATCAAATCTAGACAATGTAGCACCTCTCTCGATAAATAATTTAAATAACAAATTATTTAATTCATATTTTATCATCTTGCTATCTTTGTGTAAATTAATGTTCAAACATCCAATCCAATCATCAACTAAACAATCCAAAGCAATTAAATCCATGACTTTTAAAAAGATTGCGTAATTAAATAGAGTATTAGGAAAATCTACAACTATTCCACATTCGTTTAATATAAAAATGTCATTCTCATTGAGGGATGAAAGGTAAATAGGTATAAAAGATGAGTTTTTACTTGATGAAAATGGATCGCTCCAAAGTATAGGAATTGACATATTACTCCAAAAGCGGCTTACAAGCACACATGAATGTAAAGAGTGAAAGTCATCTTTTAGATTATTTAGAATATTTTCCATTAATTCAGGCATGTCACCCATAAATATTTTTGATGCCATGAGAGATAAAATTCGTTTTGTGTTAATTAGATCGTTTGTGTCAATTAAATTCTTTATGTTAATTACTTTGCTATGGGTACTATGAATGATATTAATGTTGGTATGTTGTAATTTTTTAATGTCGTTTTATGTCCAAATGTAGATATGTCATTCGTGGTATGAGTTTTGCAGCTATTTTTATACTTTTGTTTATAAGCTTTGTAATTTCAAATTACGTGTTGTTTATGGATATCCTTGGTAATCTGGTGGTCTAGATGTTTGGGTTGTGGCCAAACGTTGTATTTGTTGTTTCAAGACTTTTGTATTCCTTTTCTTTATACAGATTATGATTGTGATTACTATTGTTGATATGGCTATTGTTACGAGTTCAGCAACGAGTGTGTTTACAGCATTTGCATCATTAAAGTAGTTTGTTGATGGAGATTGTATTACAGTTTGAGTTGTAATTATAGTTGTTGGAGATGGTACGTTTGTTGGAGTTTGAGTAACAGTTATGACTGGTACTGTGACGTTAATGTTTTGAGCTTTGACTATTTGTTGTATTGCAGCTATTAATAGTATAATGGTTATTGCAGTTATATTCTTCATTAATTTGGTAATTGTGATTTGTAATATGTATCGCATTCGTTCAATAGTTCAATCCTTAGTGTCTGAGTTTCCAATATGGTTGTCTTGTCAGGTGATCGGCCTAATAGTGTCAACGTAAGGTTTCGTGTTAGCCTTTACAGCCTTAGTTCAGTTGGTTGTCAGATTAGGTTAGTTGGTATCTATCCTGTAGATCTCTTGCTAACTTCACTATGGTACTTTCCCTCGTCTTGGTACTTGTATGAGTTGATTAAGCTTCAATTGCTCTATGACGATTATGCTTTTGCTTGAATAGATTTTATATAGATAATTTCGCGCTTGTATTCCTTTTAGTTGTGCCAACGGCGGATTTTACTTTCTTTTTAGTATGCCAATTCATGGCTTCTTCTTTTCTACTTTACTTTAATATAATCATATATTTTTTATATTCCAGTTTCTCTGGTTTCTTACTACTTTTTGTAGTGTATTTAATAAGTTGAGTACGGTTTCAAGTTGGAATGGTTACTTTAGGTTCGTAGGTTGGCTATGCCTACTGTTTGCAGAGTTGGATAAGTTCTCTGAGGTATTACTTGGTTTGTTTTCAAAGGTTGGGCTTCCTTTCGCTTTCTAAGTTTTATACAGGTTATTTATTCTTTGGTATATTTGTTTATTAGTTATAGAAGTTTTTATTCAATAGTTAATTCAGTTTTATGTAGAAGGATAATTTGTAAAGTTATTTGCACAATAAGTTTCATTTTAATAAAATAATTTCTTTATTTAATAAAATAATCTGGACTTCGTTAGGTCCTTAAATAAGTTTATAATAATATGTTTGATATAATATGTGTGAAGTAATATTGTTCTTGTACGTATTGTACTTAGTATTTGATAATACACTTGCGCCTTTGTTAATACTTTGTTGAGTATTGTTTTGCACGTTGGGTTGTAATTGTGGTATGCCAACGGCTTAGTGTTTTTCATTTGAAAGAAGAGTGGGTCAAGTTAATAATACTCTCTTTTGATAGTTGGTAGTTAATTTCTACCAGTTGGGCGCTATGTCAAATAGCTTTAAGTGCTTGTACTTTATACACGTTTGGGCGCTAATACAGTTCTTTACATGTTTCTTCCACATGTATTATACTAAGAGTAATTGTATAAAGGTGTTGGGCACCTTCTAAGGTCGCTCCTTATAAGTTTGTAAGTCTTGGGATAAGACCTTTTTGATTTGAAATGTAAGTATGTTTTGTCAAGTCAAATTAATGCTTCTAGTGTTTCAAAGGTAAAAAGCTATCGTATTTATACATTAGAGAAGTCTATAGCTAAAAGGTTTATGCTATCTTGCTAAAAATATGTTGTAAATACTATGACTAATTGTTTTGCTATGACTAATTTTTATCGTTAGTAATTATAAATAATAGTTACTGCTATATCTCGAGTATAGTTTCTAATTACGGTAACTTCGATTTGGTATAGGTGTGTTACGTTCTGGGTGTCACATGTGTGATCGGAAAAAGTTTCGGGCGAATCGCCCTGTACACGCTGTTCGGTGCATTGGCCCTTGAGGATGATTCGTCTTTTAACCTGTGCAGGTTTCTTCAATTTTGTTGAAGGTCAGTATTAATCATCACTTAGAAATATCTGTCGATCATTTCTATTTTGCAATGTGTGCCTTTTGTACACACTCTTCTTTTTAAGGTAAATTCTTCCCAATATGCGGGTATATGTTTATCAAAGATTTCTTCTTTATAATAATGAATTGTTGGTGTAAATAATTCATGTTGTACTTCTTCAAGTATCATCCATCTTCTTGGTGAGGCTTTTCAGGTTCTTTGTTGGTGAATTTTTCGTATTCTTTTGGATATACATAATATATAAATGTAAAGATTTGTATTCTTTTTTCCACTTGGGCAATATCGTGAATTCCTTTCACAAATGTTTGAGTTCTATTTTTATTGATTGAAAGGTATTAATGGTTTAGAATGAGTTGCATTCTTGTCTCTTCTGGTGTGTATCCAGTTTCTTCTTCACATTCTCTTATTGCGGAGTGAATATTCCTTTGTCTGTTTCTTCGATGCTTCCTCCAATTGTCTCATATTGGTTGGGGTAAATGGTTACATCCAGTCTTTGTGCTGTAAGTATTTGCCATTTTTGGTCTTTTTTGGTAAATGGTATTAATACAGTGTATGATTTGGTAGGAATTTTTGCTAATTTGGGTTCTAGATGTTCGTCCCAATATTCTTGTAGTCGGTAAATCTTTTCTTGATTATATCCTTCTGTTTCATGCATTTCGTGTATGAATAGAGTTCTGAACATGTGTTCTAGGTTTGGAATTTTATTATCGATTCTGATGTATTGAGGGTGAACTTGTTTGATCATTTTAAGATATCTGTTATAGATTTGAATAAGATAGTCTTATGGGATATCTTTATCAGTTCCTTTGTCCCTTCGATTTCTCTTTGTTTAAACCATTTTATCATTTGGGCCCTCAAAAGTAGAAACCACCGAATTTGACTTTTTAAAAAATTTTGGTTGCTTAACTTTCAAGATCTATATCTCAATGAATTTTAAAGCTATTTCAATAATTTAAATTTTAAAAGAAATATTAAATCTTAAAGTTTATTTTAAAATTTAAATTATTGAAATAGCTTTGAAATTCATTGAGATATAGGTCTTGAAAGTTAAGCAACCAAATTTTTTTAAAAAGTCAAATATGGTGGTTTCTACTTTTGAGAGCCCATTTGTTCAATTCCTGGTTCGCAGAATATGGTATAATTTAATTTGTTTGGTAATAAATTGAATGTTGAGTGTTCAAGCATTTGTTGTAATTTTGCTATTTCAAATTCTTCTTTAATATTTTCTGCTGTGAAGAATTGTGTACTGTATACTGTTCTATCTTCGATAATATAAGTGTTATCAGGAATTTTTCCTTCAAGTTGTAATCGATGTAATTGTTGATAAATCATGTTCCATTCTGTAATGATGGTTAATTGTAGTGCAAAATTGTACCTTTCTGGGTCTTTGTAGAACATGTTTAATAGATCTTTATGTTGTAAAGTGATTTCTTCTCGTAGAATTACACTTTGTCCTAATTTCTGTAACCATTCTTTGAGCCAGTGGCATAATGTAGTTTTTCCTACTGCTATTGCTCCGTCAATTACTATAAAGTTGAGTTTTAAGGTGTCGTGATTAAGCATTTCATGTAAATTATCGTATCCCTTTTCAATCTGATTTTTTAGGATATTTTTTAATGAGAAGTGCTATTGATTTTCTTTTAAATTTTGGTTATAATAGTATTGGATTTTTTGATCCATGTGTTCTTTCCACTTTTCATATTGTTCAGGTTGCAATTTTTGCATTTTTGATGCGGCTATTTTTATGAATAGGTTTTCCTCTACGCATTGTACTATTGTTGTTGAGTTTTTTAAGATTCTGTTTAATGCTGCTTGTGGTCTTATTTCTTCCACAACTTTTTGTATTTCTTGAATATCTTGTCTTTCATTATCAAGATGTTTAAATTTAAAGAAAAAGGTTTGTTCATCTTCTTCGTTAAGATCATTAATCTTTTTCATTATAGTTTCATGTTTTAATCCTGGTATTGGTGTATAATTAAAGAGTGGTGATTTTTCAATCTGATTTCTCCAAATTTGGTATTTTTCTAGTTGTTTTGCGAAGGTGGTTTCTCCTTTGTATATTAATAAGTTTTCTCCAAGGTTTATTCCTAGGTTGTTGCAATTTTTTATAAATTCTTGTGAATAATTTATTATTGATTTTTGATCGTCAATAAATTCAAATCTTTTTTGCCTTTTGTTGAAATAAAAGGGTGGTGGTTTCCTGCTAAACCTTAGTTCTGTGAAGTGTTTAGGTATTTGTAGTTTGCTTTGTTTTTTAGAGTTTATTTTTTCATTGTTGTTATCGAATGAGTTTAGTATGGTGAATCCTTCTTCTTCCAATTCTTTTTGTGAAAGATATTGGTCTACATTCTTATCAACTTTTCTAAGTTTAATTATCTTTTCTTTTAATTCTTTGAACTCTTCATTATTAGGTTCTCTCAGGAGTTTTTCCATTACTTCTTGTTCTTCTAATTTTTGAAATTCATACTTTGTTTGTTCGTTTTTCCATTTATTAATTATTGCAGTTATTCGTTTTTGAGTAAAGTAGTTTTGAGCTTTCTTTAAGTCTTCTTTTAATATTTTTGGGTTTGCCAAAATATATTCTTCATAAAAGATATAATTTTTCCATGGTTTTTGTTCATTTGGTACTTTAATTATTTGCCATGTGTTTACAAATTCATTTTCTTTTAGAAGTTTTCTTGATTCATTAGCTTCATCTATTATTATTTGGTTTTTATATTCTTCAAGTAGTTCCCGTTCTACTTCTTGTAACGATAAAGATTCTTCTTTATATATTTCAATATATTTTTCAAGTTCTGAGTTTAAGTACTTGTATTTTTCTAAATATCTTTCAAGTTCCTTTAGTAGTCCTGTTTTTTCTTTATTTATGTAGATCCGGTATATCATTTGTTTCATTTCTGATTTACTATGAGTTTCTGGAATATGATCTTTTGGATCAGGTAGGTCATTTCTCATTTTATTATATACTTTTAGATACTGTCGGTATGCTTCTTGTTCAAATTTTTCAGTCATTTTATACTGATAATTGACTTTCGTTTCTTGGTGAGTTTAGGTATATTTTATTAAGATCTGGATCTGAGTTTTCAATTTCTTGATTTTCTTTGAAATCAAATCTATCGTTGTCTTCAGGTGGTGGTAAGGTTCCTGTGACTTCAATGGTTGTCAAGTCCTGTCTGATGTATATAAGCAAATCTTGTATTTGTTGTTGAATGTATTCGAATATCCTACAATCGTCTGTTTTTCGAATAGCTTTAATAGTTGAGTTTACTCCTTTGAGTAATTGTTTTACTGCTTTAAGGTTTGCTTCTCTGTTTATTACTTTAGTTGGTGGTTGTTCAATCAATTGTTATTTATTAATAGAAATAGGTGTTCTATTTCTGTTTCGTTAAGGTTGTTTTCCTTAATGATGTTGAATATTTGCTGTACTGCTTCTATAACTACAGTGGTGTTCATATATAATTATTTCTTTTTTAGTTGGATTTTTTGTTGAGTAAGTCTGGATTGTATTTTTTGATACAATTTCTTTGTTTGTTTTAATTCAATTTTGGTTATAATAGTATTCGTTTGTTAGTTAAGTGCCTGTTGAATGACTCTAATTCTAAGTCATTGGATATTCAAATAGTTTTCTGTTGCTTCTTTCAATGAGCTTTAGAAGTTCTTTTTGTATATAGCATTGACCCATGTTGGTTGAAGGTTAAATTTCAAGCCTATTTATAGTTATGAGCTAACTATAATTCTTCTTAAATTCTTTTGGAATTTGAGAATTTCTTTCATGTAATTTCATTATTTCAATGAAATTGTTTGTGTAGGTATTTCATTATCAAAATGAAATATTATTAAAGTATGTAAATATTTTGAGTTATACGCGTCTTATCTTTATCACGTGTTCATGTGATTCCATGTGTTATATGCCTTATCCTTCCTAAATATAGTAATTTGTTGATATAATTTCCTTTGCGTTGGCCATGCCCCAATTTCCATGACTAATAATGTTTATATGTCGGCTATTGCATTCTGGTGGGCGTGAGATAAGTTTACAAAGTATTGACTTATTCGAGCTTTAAACCTCATTGTGTACACTAGCCACATTCTAACATTATTTACACTTGATAGTGTATTAACGCGTAAATATTATGACTAATTCTTTTTCAATGGCGTTGATAAGTATTTTTCCCAATAAGTTGATATTAAGTCTTATGTGCTTCATAAGGCACTGCTTGTAAATATTTTTGTTTTCCTTTGTGCTATGCCCCTTCTATCGCATAGTACAGTCGCTTTCTTTCCAGAACAGGTATAATTGCTTTTCATTATCCTATTTCTCAAAGCGACCTTATTGTAGTGTGTACATAAATATTTTTGATAAAGTATGACTAGTTATAAAATATAAGATAAACTATATATGGTAATATGAAATATTTAAATAATAAGTGATAAATATTAAGTCATTTGATAAGGGTAATTATCAAGCTTGGCGAGTTTGGTACGGATAAACTTTTGTCAATTTTGTTGACATAATCAGTGGTTAAGTCTACTTTAATTTTCTTGGCTTTTTGGAATTCTGATTCTAGGATTTCTGTACATTCATCGCGTTCTTGGATTCTCTGTTCCAGGGATGATTTACTTCGAATTGGTTGTGGTACAGTTAATAATTCTTGATTTTGTTGAATGGCGGCTTCCAATGCTTCTTCCTCATTGGGTAATGGTAATTCTTCAATGTCACTAATTTCTTGTTGTAATTCTAATTCTCTTTGGTGTAGAACACTTCTATCGAGATTAATATATTGGTCTTCAATTGTTTGCAGATGGGTGTTATAGTATGCCACCCTGGTGCTTGCTAGATAATGTTCTGTGTTATCAGCTCTTGTTTTATAAAGATTACATATTTCATCATAAAATTTAATATCACTTCTGTAGATATTTCTTTCATTAAATATGTAGTGTTCCACTAGGTTTCGTAGAGTGAGGATTTCTGCTCTAATTTCATTGAGGTTTCTATTGAGATTTTTAATCTCTTGTCTCCATTCTATTTCTTCGATCCTTTCAATGAATTTGGATGTTCCTATTTGTGTACACTCTTGGCATCTTCGATTTTCTTTTTCTTCTGGTGATTGACACCATGATTGACAAGTGGTACATTTTGTGAATTGTCTTACTTCTGTAAAGTAACAATATTCGCAATATGCTTCCTGGTTGTTTGTTTCAAAGTAGATATGATTATCTTCCGAGAATATGGAGTTACATTCTCCATTACAATATCTTGCGTTTTTAATAGGTTCTTTCCATAGTTCTTTTCCTTTGTTTGTTGATATATTGAATAGTCCTTGAGCTTCAGCTTTCTTCCTGAACTCTTCTATTGTTTGTTTTGTTAATTCAACGTGTTCTTCTTTATCGGGGAATTCTAAATATTGTAAAATGATCTCTTCGTAATCTTCTTCTCTTGAATATTGTGTATAAACGTCATTATCTGTTTCTTCTAATGCTTTTTCAATTGGAGTTAACCCTCTTAAGAAGTTAATTATTTTAATCATCTTTGTGAGGTTTAAATCGTAAAAGCTTCCTGCGCTTTTGTTTGAGAAACAGTAGTGATGTAATCTAGTTTCTAGATTCATATTCTCATTATGTGTTGAATCAATCCATGCCTTCCATGCATATTTTTCTTCTAGATTACAGAAGAAATGTTGATCTTGGTTGATCATGCTATTTCGGATTCCTGGTGTCGCACAGATTTTACAGGTGCGAATCTCTCCTTCATTTAGAAGTTGTACCATTATTTCTTCTTTTTGATTGTTCCCTTTTGGAAGTTGCTCTGCAAAATTGTATCTGCAATTTTTACAATATAGTAAGGTGTTTCCTTCTTGGGTAATGATTTCTTGAAGATCATTCCTTTCAAAATTGGTTTTACATCCACAACAGTGGTAAGTATGTTTTATTTTAAAGGAGATGGAAGTAGGCGTTCCATTGCCGGAGCTTCTTCTTTTGACCATATTTTGGTCGCATCCACATTTGAATGTCTTGTTCTGCCATTCAATCCTTCTTTTTTCACAGTTTCCTATTTCATGTTTCTTGAAACAGTGTCTACATTCTTTATTAGTTTGTTCAGTTACCAAAAGCCTATGTCGTTCCAATCTTCGTTGATTTCTTTTGATTTCGTAACTATTTTCAAATCTTGGAAATTCCTTTTCCTCTTTTTGGAATTTCCTGCATGATTTTCTATAACATCCGTACTGTTTACACTCTTGACAGGGGATATCATGTTCCCATGTTTGATGTCCATATTGGTTGCATTTGTTGCATATGAAGTTTGGACAGTCTTTTCTGGTATGTCCAGTTTCTCTGCATTCTTTGCAAATTGAGAATCTATATTCAAATTGTGTATGTCCATTTTTGTGGCATACAGGACATTTTTGAATGTCATCTTCTTCTTCACTTGTTGCAATATATCCGTCAGATCTATTTTGGTTTGTTGTTCTATCTTGTTGTGTACTTCTTTTAAGTACTTGTTTATTTTGTGAGTAGTTTTCTCGATTAATTCTTCGTGTTGTTCTTTTGTCATTAAGTATGGTTCTAACAGGTTTACGTGGTATCCTGTTGTATATACCATTTTGTTGGGAAGGTGTTGTGCCTTCACGCTTATCAGTTGAGGTTTCTGGAGTTCCAGTGTTAGTTGCCATTTTAAGTTTTCGTCAATTAGTTTTTGAATTAGTCTTTGTCCGTCAAGTTTTTCTTGAATTTTAAGAAGTTCTTTTATTTCTTTTCTTTGACTTTGAGTTGGTCCCAAATATTCTTTCCAACTGCTAATTATTTTAATTAATGTTTCACAAAGATCCCAATGGTTAATTGGTCTGATTTCTTTAGGAAGTTTGTATCCTAATATTTGTTCTACTTCTTCTATTTTTGCTTCAATACTTAGAGAATGGTATACGTTTTTATTCCAATGTTCAATATAGTAACTTTGTTCTTGACTCATTTAAGTTGTCTTTCAACTTCTTGTAGTAGTAGACTCAGTCCTAGTGCAGTTTGTGCACTTTTGATTTTATTTGTTATTCTTAATGTTTCTTCAAGGAAGGTTATTTCCTTTGTGGAGTCGTTATTCTGAAGGTCTCTTTGGTATTGATATAAAGTTTCTAATAAGGCATTTCTTGTGGGGTTTGGTAATACAGTAGTAATTTCTTCTAGTCCTAATAATACTTGAGTTACTTCAGTTTTTACTTTTTCGAGAAAGTTTCTTAGTTTAGAAGTTCTTTCTTGGTTATTATTATTTTGTTGTTCCATTGAATGGTGAGTTGAAGCGAATCATTTTGGGGTTCTTTAAATACTTTCAGGGTTATTTACTTTGTAACCAGTTTTTGTTCTCGCCCCTAAATTCTAAGATTCTACAATTTCCTTTTGAAGTTTATCTTGAGTGTTTACTTCTTCTAAATCTTCAATTAATAATTCATTTTTCATTACTTCAATCATTGTTTCTCACAGATCATTGTTTTGCCTACGCCAAATGTATTCCCAAAGATATGATTCAATCTTATCTTCAGTTCTGTTTCTGAATGGTATTCCTATTTTTATTCCGAGCCAGTTGGCTTCAATGGTATTTGTGTGAACTCCTGTTTCAGGGTCTACAAAGTATTCTGAATGGTTTACAGTCTTGTGATCAAATCCTAACGTTGATGTTATGTTTACATAAGATTTGAAACAATCTGAATAAATAATTGATCCTTCTTCAATGTTATCTTTGATCAATTGTAACAATGTTGATTCTTTCTTATCAGGTATTGTTTTAACAAATATTTTGCGTTCTTTTGTTCTTTCAACAGCTCCAAATACCCACGCCCCTTTCACGGGTCTTCCGTGGTGGCATTTGTTTCGCCCTATTTTGGATTCATCTAATTCTACAATGATTCCGGGTCCTCCTATCTTTTGTTTACAGAGTTGAACTTGTGATGCAACAAGATTTCTAATATTGTTGACGTGATACGTGATTACGTTTGACGCGGTATCAGTATAAATTGATATTGATGTCATAGGTACTTTTAGTAACCATAAATAGTATATTTCGATTACTCTATTTACGGTAATCTAGCGTTTTCAAACCATGAGTTGGTAAATATTGACTGTGTTTTTCTACAATTCCTGTTGTTACAAATAAACATTTTGGAGTTTTTCTTATCAATCTTCATTAACTTGTTACATTTTGGACAATTTAACTCATTATGATTATCCCTGTTGCTTGTAAATATTTGATACATTCGAATTTAGCTTCTAAGATTCCTTTAATTTTGTGTTTGGCGGGTATTCCACGATTCTTTATGTTTATTTCAGTTGTCATTTTCTCATAAATTTTTAATTATCTTCTTCATTGATATAATCATAAGGTGGTGTTCCCTGTTGTAATTCAAGTTCTAATTCTGCTACAATTCTTGTGAGAAATTGTATACTAAAAAGTATTAATTCTTCATACGCTGTGAGAGTTTCAATCATTATTTAAAGAGGTGTTTTTCTACGTGTTTCTCTTATGCTTTTTGCATTTGTTTTGATCCTTTTTATCATATATTTATACCTTTTGACTATTGTTATTTTTAGCCCTTTCATTCTACTTTACCATTTTCCTTTTTTAATATGTCATTTAATAATAATATTTCGGGTGATTATCTTGAATCCCTTAATGATGATTATTCAGAAATTCGGTCAGAATGTTTTGAAGTTTCTAATTCTGATTTTGTTGATTTTTCCTTTTTACTTTCTCAGCAACACTTTATTGTTCATCTTGATTCTTTGAAAGTTTCTATGTCCCTTTCTTTGGCTCGTTATATTATTTTTTGGTACAGAACTGATTCCATTTATTCTCTTATTTTGAATAACATAGTTCATCTTATTTGTATTGAGAATGGCTTTGACATTCAACCTGATTCTTTTTCTTGGATTATCTTTGGCGATAATTTCTTAAATGTTTTGGATTTTAAATCCGTTATTAGGCTTTTGGGTTTGATCCTAATCATGAGGATTTTTCTTTCAAGACTTTTCTTGAACAAGAAGTTATTTCCCTTGAGACTTCTGATGATGATGATAATTCTTCTGATTTTTCTGAGGAACCTGGTTATCAGGAATGAGATTCTTCCCCTTTTCTAAATCTTAGTCCTATCGAGGTAGAGATTCTTAATTTTCTTAAAGGTTATTCCTCTAATGTTTCTGATAACTCAATGGTTACCGAATTCGATGAGATTTCTTGTGAATATTTGATGGTCAAAGTGTTTACTTTTCTTTTTACATTAAAAAGGCTTCTTTGATTCCTGAGGATTCTACTCAAGGTAGGGTTTCATTGGTTTATCATGTATGCCGAGTATGAGTAGTTAGATAGCTATTTACGTTTAGCATGCATGTTGAGCGAGTGTATAGTTTATTAATCCCTATCTTTCTTTTTTCAGAAGTTTCTACTGCTTCCAATGATGGTATTTATCATTTGGATTACTCTTATTTAAAGAAATATAATTGTCGATTTTGTAATCGTTATATTTGTAATTGTTGGGCAGGTTATACTCGTGGTGACGATAACGATGATTTCGATTATAGTAGTGATTAACTGTCATAATTTCTTTTTCTTCTTTCATTACTTCTTGTATTATTTCGTCTGTTGTTTTATTCTTATTATCAATATCCATATGTTTATTTGCTATTCTTGATAATAAATCAGCTGCTTTGTTTTCAGCTCCTTCAATTCTGTGAATTTCGAAATCAAATTCTAACGTCCTATAAATCCAATTTTCAATGATTCTACTTGTACTCTTACTTTTCTTGTTTGCTGAGATGCCTGTTGCATCTGTATAAATATGTATTTTCTGATTTCCAATATAATGTCTCCATTGTTCTAGAAAAGTAAAGATTGTATACATTTCTCTTTGTGTTACAGGCCAATTTTGTTGACTTGCATTTAATCCATGTGAGCCAATTTCTATAATTCGTCTTGTTGCTTTAGGCGGTTTAGAATAGTCTTTTTGTAGTTCCTCTTTTAAGAGTTCTTTACGAGATAACATATCTTTTACCTTGTAATGTTCTCAATCTTCATCTTCTTGATAAAGTATTGCTCCAATTCCGTATTGTGAAGCATCACATTCCATAAAGAATGGTTTATTAGGATCTCGGAATGATAAATATATGTTTCATTTCACCTCTACTTTTAGTGTATCGAATGCTTTTTGACATTCTTTAGTCCATTTAAAATCTTTGTTAACCGTTAATTCATATAACAGTGCTGCTATATCTGCAAAATTTAGGATATATGGTCTAAAATAATTCATAAATCCTATAAATGCTGTACTTCCTTTTTGTTGGTTGGTTCAACTTTTTGATCTATCAATGCGTATTTCATTGCGTTTTTGTAGATTTTCCCATATGATACTTTGAAATTTAGTATGGTCATTTCTTTGACCAAAAATTCGCATTTACTTGGTTTTAGCTTCAAGCCCCCAATTTTGAGCTTTGCTAAAGTTCACTTTAGACGGTTTTTCATTTGCTCAGGCGAATTTGCTACGACTGTTAAGTCATCCATGTATATTTTTATCCAATTTTTTTCTCCTAATAGTTTATTCATTTCTCCTATCAGGTATGCTGGTGCTGTGGTTATCCCAAAGGGTAATCTTTTCCACAGGAAGATTCCAAATCTTCCAAATCTACTTGCAGTATATTTCTGCGATTTAGGGTGTATATTCAGCTGCCAATAAGCTGATTTTAAATCCATTGTTGTATAATATTTATGTTGAGATATGTCTTGTAGGAATTGTTGTACATTAGGTAATGGTTGCTTAAACTTTAGTAAATGTTTATTAAGCCTTCTATAGTCTATTACTATAGCTTTTCTTCCATCTTTTTTAGTTATTATTTGTACATTACTTGCCCATTCACTATTTCCTGGATATATTATGTCATTTTTGACTAAATCTTCCATTAATTCTTTAATAGTTTTTTCCTCTTCTGGAGTATATTTTCTTACTCCTTGATTTTTGTCATTAAGAGGTATATCTGAATCTGGTTTATTTGTTTCTAATACAATGTCAGCTATGATATTTCTATTTACATGAGTTCCTTGTTCTTGTTTTTCTCTAAACTCATTTACATGTTCTGTTAGTAAATCTCCAAGTATTTTCCATACTTCTGTTCCACATCTTTCTTTAAGTATTTTGATACGTTCTTTTTCAGTTTCTGTTATTTCATTTAGTGTGAGGTATTCTGATGTATCCTCATATGGTTCTAGATTCCCAATATGTTCATTTTTACTTATTTTTAAATCTCGTGCAGAGACATTCATTATGATGATTCTTTCCCCATTTGGTAATCCTGGTTGGATTGCTATTCCTTTTTCAGCCATTCGTAGTGGGGTTCCTACTATTACTTTTGTTTGATTACATGGTTGTATCTGTACACTTTGCATAGTATATGCGGGTATAGTAATCTTTTCATTACTATATATTTTTCCTTTTTTATTTTCTTGAATAATAGTTGGTATTATTCTTTTCTTTTGTAGTTTATGTAAGTGATTGAGTCGAATATGTAAAGTACTTTCTGATTTAGCATCGTCTTGTTCATTTTCTGTTTGATATTCATCTTCAGTGTATCCATATCTTTCTTGATTTTCTAGATTTTCTTTATTAGCTTGTTCTATTGCTTCATCAAGTTCTTCTTCATTTATCGATTCGTTTACGGAATAATGATCATCATTATCATTTCCATATATTTCATTAAATGATGGTAATCTATCTGGTTCCCATGTATATGTTGTCCTTGTTTTTCCTTCCCAGGTTTCTGTTACTGGTATTTTTCGATATAATTGGTTATCTTCCATTTTGGTTGTGGAAGTTGTTGGATTATTACTATTTTCTCCAAATCCTCCTTGCTCTTCTTCTATTTGTCTGTCAACTTGATTGATAGCGTCTTTTTCTTCTTCTTGGCTCCTTTTTGAGCTTGTAGTTCTAATGCTTGATGTACTTGGTATAGTGTAATCATAGTTTTGAGTTCTTCTATGTTTATTATTACTAAAATCTTCGATTTCATCTAGAATTTCCCGTCTGAATGATTTTGGTATTTCTGGTGTAGATGATCTACTATGTTTTCTGTTGTAATAGTTTGGGCTTTCATCATAATTTATTGGTATTGGAGTATGTATTCTTTCATTTTCCTGTTTCCAGTCTGGATTAAGACGTGATGGTGTTGTTGGTCTTGAGCTTTGTACTGAGGATCTTCTTCCCCATGGTATTAAGCTTTTCCCTGTTTCATAAGCATTCCCTAATGCTTTGATTATTGGGTTCTTTTGAGGTGATGTGGTTTTTGGTATTTGATTATTCCGTTTTGACATTTGTGATAATCTTTCATCGTCATAAATGTCATCATTATCTGTTGGTGATATGGGTATTCCTACTGCCTCATTTTCTTTTTTAAACTGAGGATCTCTTGGTATGTTATATTTATCGTATGGTTGGTATGTAACTCTTCCAGTTACATCTGGTTCTAATCGTATTGGTTTTACTTTTTCTCTCTGATTGGATGTCTGTTGTTGAAGCATTTTATCAATATCTTTGGCATCATACATGGTATCTGCACAAAGTATATCATAAAATTCTACCCTTTTATTATGTATTTTTTGTTTTGTTTTATCATTTTCACAGTATGTTTCTGCTTCGGCAAGTTTTGCCATTATTTCTCTTTGTTCTATTTCTTCCATACTTTTGAATTCTATTGCTTGAATTCCTAGTGTTCCTTCAATATCTGTTGTATATGCTTCATGCAATTCTTCTAATTCTTTTCGATTTGCATAGAATGTTGCATTATTTGCTTTATCCATTTCTAATAGATATTTATATATATATTCTCGTCTATTTTCTGCAAGTTCTGCATCATTTCCTATAGGTTTTACATCTGCAAATTTCTTTAATTTGTCTTCTATTTCTTCTTCAGTTAATCCATCTACATATCCATATTTGTTGTTGAGCATTTCAATCCTTTCTTTAAGCTTTCTGAATGTTCTATCGATTTTCTCATCTTTTACAATGTTTCCTGAGGATATGGCTATATCTAATCTTTTTAATTTCGATCTTACTGTTTGTCCCATTAGTTGTTTATTGGGTTTAGTTTCTTCTAGTTTTTCAGGTTCTTTACCTTTTTTACTTCCTTTTTTCGTTGGTAATATTTGATTAAGCGTTTCATCCATTTGTTTGAATACGTTTTCTTTATGGATTTCGTTTAATTTTTTCTTTCCTTGATTAGCAGGTCTTTCATTTTCTGCTTTAAAGGTTGTTCTTTGTAATTGTTCTGCAAGTTCGACGATGTCTTCATCTTCAAATTTGTATCCCATAGGTATTGCAGGTATATATTCTTCTCCTTGCTTTTGCAAGTCTTTAGATTGTTCTTTGTCTTTTTCCTTAGACCATTCTTTTGAACGTTTATCTCCCTCTAGGAGATCGTCTGCGTATTCCCTTAGTTTCATTACTTCATGTATTTGTGCAATTTGATCAGATAATTCTATATTTGGTGTTTCAAGTACTACAGCACAGACCTCTTTATGCTGCATTATAGCTTTAAATACGTCTTGCGTTAAAGTAGCTGTTGGATCTAGTATATGCGCATGTTTATCCATTCCTCTTCCAAATATTGCTTCTTGGGGATTGTTGTTTATATGTGCTAGCATTATTTCATGTCCATACATATCTAATGTATTCTGGTATTCGTGTACACTTTTTCCTTGTCCTGCTGCCCAATAATGTTGGGTATCCCAGCAGATTGCTATTCTTTTTCTTGTTTTATTCTTGTTTCTATACCGTAACTCTTGGTCTATACTATTCAAGATATCCATGAGGTCAGCCAATGATGATCCAAAGCAATTTGTACTTGCACTATTCTCTAATAATATGCCTATGTCCAGGCCTTTTTCCTGTATCTTTTTTAGTATGTAGTTGATGTTTTCTATTACATCCTTCCTTTCTCGATCGAGTTTTGTTCCTAAATGTAATACTGCCCATTTTATATTCATTTTTTTAGCGCGTTTTAATTCTTGTAATATTCTGGTTATTTTCCAATTGACTTTCTTTTCTCCATTATCATGTTTGTATAATGGATCATTTATGAATAGTCCCATGTTAAAATGTAATACCATTTTTAGTCCTATTTCTTTGTTACCTTCTATAATATTCATGTCTTCTGTCTGATCTGGTTTCCCTTCTTTTACTGAATTATTTTCATATTTGAGAAATATTTGTACTATATTAGACTGTGTGATTATTGCAGTTCGTACAATTTCATTCCATTGAGAAGATTCATGTTTTTCTACTTCTCCAATGGTTACTCCTACTAGTTTGTTTCTCTTTTCATTTTCTTTACTATTTCTCTTAGTCTTTTCAGTTGTTTGTCATAAACTCGTGGTAATAAATTTGCTCAAAATGTGAATTCAATTTTGGTGAATATATAGTTTCTACCCATTTATTTGCATTCATTGTATTTTCTTTTGTTTTTGCAATCATAAATTGTACTTTCTTTTTATGTGGGGGAGTGTTTCTAGTTTTTATTTTATTGATTCTTTGATTTGTCAATGTTATGGGTTGTATCTCATTATTTTTGTCAAGATATCCTGTTTGATTGGTTTGGGTTCGTGTTGTTTGTTTCAACACATGGTCATTTTTATAGTGGTTTGGGTTCGGGTAATCTTTTTTGATTACCACGTTGGGCGCCAACGGCAGGTTTTTTTCGCTTTCGACTAAGTCACTAGTTTTTCGAGCAAGGTAACTATCTGCACGTGATTTTAATGCATTTTGGTCTTTCACAACCTTTTGTTGGATGATATTTTTATAATTTTGTGCTGACATATGAGACTCATCCTCTGTCCGATATTTTTTAATTTGAGGTTCAAGGTGCGATCCGAGTTTCTGTCGTATAACCGGTGTGATAGGTTCGTATATTGTTTTGGTGTGATGTCTTGGTATGATATTGGTTTGCCTTTTATGAGTACTATTTGACTTTTTCTATCTTAGTTATATCATATCGTGCCTGGTCTACTTCTGATATTAATATGTAGAATTGTTCTCCTTCTATTATTGCTACTTTAATAGTCATTAGGTAGTTTTCTAATTGAAATGTTACAGGTATTTTCCCGTAATTTGCTATGCTAATTCCTTCTGGTGTTATTGCAAAGAATTCTGCTTCTTTTGGTATTAAATGTAAGAGGTTCCATTTTTTTGCAACATTGTATGTCATTACGCTTGAGTTTGCTCCTTCGTCAAGAAGTATTTTAATAGGTTTCCCATTTATTAGTTCTATAAATTCATATGCTTTTTTGCCGTTTTCATTTGGTATTAACCATTGTAGTTTGCTTAGAAAATGATATGTTTTGAGAAGATATTTATAGTCCAAGTCTGATTGTCCTTTTTGGTACTTTCATTTGATAACATTTCTTTGGCAGAGTATTTTTCATATTGGTTTTTAATATTTTCTTTATTAATAATTTTGTTATTAATACATTTGATTTCGTTTAATGATATTTTGTTACTTTTGGTAACAGTTTTGATAGTATGGTAATACTCTTTGGTACTTAGATTATTTCTACAGCCTTTTGTTTTGGGATTTGGTTCCTGAGTACCTTGCAGGTTCCCTTTTAGAAATAATTTTTATGATTTTTATTCATATTTTGTTTGATGCTTACAGAGTTTACTCTGGTGTCTTCTTCACTTTTATAGCTTTCGTAGTCATCGTCATTTCTGATGTTATTGACTCGTTTTCCTTTGGTGTTGTTTTTGTTATTTCAATAATTGCTTTTTTCTTTTCTTTCGGGTTTTTCTTCTCTTTTGTCTTCTTTGACATTGTTGAATCTTCTTCTTTGGTTGTTGTTATTTCTCCTGAAGTTTCCTTTGGAATTATTTCTTCTGAAATTTCCTCGTGAGTTGTTATTTCTTCTATAATTGTTTTTTCCTTTTGAGAATTTGTTATAATTTTCTTTTGTATTATGGATCATTGGAGTTGTTCCTCTTGCAAATTTGCCTCCGTAACTGTTTCTGTTACTTTCTTTACAGTTTTTGGTATGATAAGGTCTTTCTCTTCCACACCATTTGCAGTATTGTACTTTGAATACAATTTGACCATTTCTTCCTCTTTCTGTTTTAATTCTATTGAGTTGTTATGTTCTTTGAGTTTTGGACAGTTTTTTTGTAATGACCAGGTTGGTTGCATAAGTAGCATTTAAATGTAGTTTCATTTGAAGTTTGCACGTTGTTAAATTTAATAGATCTTTTTGGATCTTTATAATGAGATATTTTTAGATTTCCTGTTATCGATTTGGTTAATCTTTCTGATAAGAATTGAGCATCTGCTGCTTTAAAGAATTCGGTTCTATTTCTTGGTTTTGGTTCCATTGATGCAATGTGTTGCATTATTTTTGGTGGCATTTTTGATAATTAGAACATATATTCTTCTCCGTAGAAGTTATTTGCCCATTGCCAGTTTGATATCTCTAGCAATTTTTTATATTTGTTGATTTGGTTTCTCATTCCATTATCATTGTTATAATCAAGATTTTTGCTAAAGTCGAAATTCCATAAGTCCTTTTGACCTGTTTGTTGTATTGAATTGACTAGGAATGCATTATCAAATACTTCTCTGAATCCCTTTTGTTCAGTTCCAGCGTGTATAGCAGGTGTACATCTTGCTGCTGCGTCTGTTGCTGTTTGATGAAATATTCCTGTATATGCATGATTTGAATCGAATGGATAATTGTTGACATCTTTTAGTACTGCTACTAAAGCTTGGACGTTGTTAATATCACTTCTCCAATAGCAGTTTATATTTCCAATTTCTGCATCAAATATTTCTAATGCTGTTCCTTTTAATTTTGTTCTTACGATTGCTAGTACTTGCATTATAAATTCCGTTGACCATCTTGTATGTGGTGCTGCTGCTAGTCCAGTGGTAGCTACTGTTTCATCTACTTGGGTATATCCTATTTTTGGATTTCCTGAGAATCTTCCAAATATCATAATGTCTTTTATTCCGAATATTGTAAATGCATTTTCTAATTGATTTCTCCATGGTCTGTATAATTTGACGTCTCCGTTGAATTCTCCTATGTGTTCTCTGAATGCTATTTGTTTTGGCCATTCGGGCTCTGGTCCAGTTTGTGCCATTTTTTATTGTGTTAATGGTATATGGTAGTTACACCTTGTAAATTTTAGCCAGTTTTCTAGATTTCTAGATGTTCTGTTGGCTAACTGTAATGCTTTAATAATTCTTGGTGTGTCTTGTAAGATCAGTACGTATAATAGATATATTGCTGTATCTTCTTCTGTTATTTCAGTTCTTTTTTGAGATCTTATTGTTGCTGGTTGTCTCAGTGTTACGTGTTTTCCGTTTTTTGTTACTACAAATCTATGTTCTGTTGTTTCAGTAATGTACTCAAATTTTCTTATTCTGGTTAATCTATATTCGTGATGTTTTACGTATTATTGTAATTTTTCTTTTTGATCGTAATTTAATGGATCTGGATATTTTTTAAAGAATTGTTGAAATACTTGTATAAAGGTATTATTTCCTTTTTCTGCTATGTTCATTTATTTTCTTTTAGAAAATATTCTTTCTTTAAGTAAGGTGCTTTATCTAAGATTTCTTCTAGAAATTCTTTTGGTTCTTTAAATTTTCTTGCTTTTAATAATAGTGATGGATATCTAAATGTTGGTAAGGTTCCTTGTAAGAATCATGTTTTCAATTCTTTGTATACAAAGTATTCTGCTGCTTCGTTAGTATTGATTAATGCTTTTCTTTTTGTTGGTGATATGTCAGTTTTAATTATAATTTGGTTTGGTTCTTCTTTTTGGACAATTATTTCTTTTATAACTTCTTTTCAACTATAACTTCAGTTGTTTTTAAGTTATTTTTTAATATTTTAGTTACTATTCCTTGGTAAGGTGCTTTTATTATTTGTTTCTTGATTTCTTCAATTTTTTCTTTATCTCGGGAGTTCATTAATTTTTCTGATATTTTCTTTCTTTACTTGTACTATTGTGTATGATATTATTGATGCTATGTACACTATAGCCATGGTTACAATTAATAGTTGTATAGTTTGTATTAGGTATTCAAATGGTTTGTCAGATCTGATAGTATTATGATGATGTTGTTCATCCAAGTTATAGATGCGTTTATTGATGCTATGCTATTGTCAGTGGTTATGACAGTTATTTTGCTTTCTTGTTGTTTATCCACTTTTTATAATTCTGTTCTGATTTGTCTAACTTGTTCAGCAATTCTAGCATCGTCAGCTTGTTGTTTCTGTATTTTGAATTCGTTATTTTTGTTTTTAAGTTGTTTAGCTTTATATACTATTGCTATTGCTGATGTGATTATTAGTTTCCTAATATTGCTAGTGTTTCAATTATATTGCTATCTTGAAAGTATTGTGGTGTTTGAGTAATTGTAGGTGTTGAGGTTGGTGTTGATGTTTGTGTTATCAATGATGTTTATATTAATATGACTGTTGATAATATTGTTGATACTACTGTACTTGGTGTTATAGATATTTGTATTACTGACATGTATTCTTAGAATATTCCTGTATTCTTTAGGTTATTTAGATTTGGTCCGTAAAGTAGTTGGTCAGTATCGTTAGCTACGATAGGTTGTCTTTTTCTTAACTTTTCTTTTTGTTTCTTTTGGACTTTAATCACGTGGATTATGTATATTAATGCTAATCCTCCGAATAAAATTGTGATTATGGTTATGGTTCTGTATATTCCCAATAATCGTAGTTGATTAGGATCTTTTTCAGACATTAATTATTTTCTTCGTTTAGGTATATATTTCTTTAGTTCAAGTGGTTTGAGTGGTGGTCTTGGTGGTGCCAAGTTGGGTGGTCTGTATCCTTGATTCAGTCTTTGTTGTACGTCTCGATCAATTATCACTTGATGTGGTAGCCTTTGTAGGTTCACAGGTGGTCTAATGTATGGTATAGCTGGTGGATTATTAATAGGTTGTTTTGGTAAGGTAGGTGTCCTATATTGGTAATTATATTGTGGTTTCTTTTTCTTTTGTCCAAACATATATTGTTGAGTTATTTTTAGTTAACAACAGCAAGTTGAGTCAGTGTAAGGTATTGATTTGCTCCAGGTATGGTCTTGTTGACCTTCTTTTTATAGCGTTGGTGTTTACAACAGCAGTATAGTGATACTATAAATAGTAGTGCTATAAATATAGTAATAAGTTCTATGTATAATAGTTGTGTCGCTAGTGGATTGTTGTCAAATGTTGTACAGTAAAGAGTTGTTGAGTTAGTTTCAGTCATTAGTTATTGTGAGTCATTAATTATTGATAAGCTTCTTGTATTGTTGATGGTGAATAATTATAGATATTGTTATAGTGGATATAAGTATTGCTATAAGTCGTAATGTTGTACTAATTATTAATATTATTGTTGTTAGCATCAGTTGTCCTAGATATTTCTATTATTCCAGTATGTGTTTCTTTTCTTAAACAGGTGTATATTGTGAATAATATTCCAAATATTATTGTTACTATGAGTACTATGTTAATGTTGGTATGTCGTAATGTTTAATGTAGTTTATGTCCAAATATAGATATGTCATTCGCGGTATGAGTTTTGCAGCTATTTTTATACTTTTGTTTATAAGCTTTGTAATTTCATATTACGTGTTGTTTATGGATATCCTTGGTAATTCTGTGGGCTAGATGTTTGTGTTGTGGCCAAACGTTGTATTTGTTGTTTCAATACTTTTGTATTCCTTTTCTTTATACAGATTATGATTGTGATTACTATTGTGATATGGCTATTGTTATGAGTTTAGCAACGAGTGTGTTTACAGCATTTGCGTCATTAAAGTAGTTTGTTGATTGAGTTTGTTTTACAGTTTGAGTTGTAATTATAGTTGTTGGAGATGGTACGTTTGTTGGAGTTTGAGTAGCAGTTATGACTGGTACTGTGACGTTAATGTTTTGAGCTTTGACTATTTGTTGTATTGCAGCTATTAATAGCAGTGTTGGACTATGACATTATATGACCAATATGATCTATATGACTAGTCATAGATCATTTAGTCATTTGTAAGTATATATGATCTATGACATTATATGACCAATATGATCTATATGACTAGTCATAGATCATACAAATATATATGATCTATGACTTTTAGTTATATAGATAACTAATAAAAGCTTTTGCAGTAATGCTAAGAATTTAGATTACTAGTTTGTTTTTTTTAGCCGTTACATTAATTTTTAAGAATAAATAATATGCATACTATCGAATAATTCTGTGTGTGATACTTAGAGTTATACATATAACTTTTTTTTCAAGTTCATAGTACGAATTTACTTTAATCTTTATTAATCAGTACATATGTTTCTAAACATGTTGACTAATCTTGTAAGCAAAATATGCGTAATTAATAAATAGTATCTGACATGTAGTCGCCATATTGTATGTGTTTATTAGCTAATATATTTGCATTTATTTGAGATTTATTACAATACTTTAAGAACTTTGACGAGTTGTCATTATTAAAATTTATTATTTTCATTAGAATTGTTTAATTGATTAAATTACTTGGACTAATTATGCATTACTAACCTAGCATACATTATAATTTTAGGTATAATACTTAGATATACTCCTGTAAAATAATAATTCGTAGTAGACTTTTCAACAAGTATTGCATATAATCTAAAAGCTAATATGTATAAACTTATACGTATTTAAAAATTATAGCATATACATAAAACTTTATTGTTAAAGTAAAAAAATAAAGTAAAAATAAATTTACTTATATGTTAATAATATAGAAAAAATATATATATAATTTGATTTCATTTTGCATTTGTAAAAATTTGATCATCGCCTAAAAATGAAGGAGGCTCTAAATCAAGTATACACAAAGAATCTAAAGGCCATTTTGCATTTTCATCGTCAGCAGGATGTACAGTACGTCCAGCAAAACTAAAATCTTGATCCCATTCCGAAGAAGAAAAAATATAATCTTCTTCATCTTCAAATTGGTTTTCATAATTTTCTAATTCAATCCATTCGTTAATCAACTGATACCACTGTTGTTCTTCCTCTTCCTCTTCGTTTTCTATTTTATATTTTTAAAATAATTCGGTATTATAATTATATTGTACTAAATTAATTTATAGAAATAATAAAATTCTTACCATCGTCTTGATAAATTATTTCAATATCTTTATTAGTTATTTCATCATCTTCGTACTCATCACTACTTATATTACAATTATCCTTGTTCTTTAATTCTATATGTTCATTCAGAATTATAGGTTTAGCAACATGTAATTGACGAACTTCTCTTTCACATTTATGAGCTTCTCTAACTTTACGGCTATACAATATATCACTTCTAAGTTGGCTCATTGCTAATACTTTTTTTGGCTTTTTATATATATTTAATAAAATTAGAATTAATTATAAAACAAATTAATTTAGTAAAATAATTTAAATTAACCTTCAATCGACTTCGACGTGTTGTATGCAAAAATCCCATATTTGACCAAAGTCGTTCTACAGAAGCAGAATTAACACATATTCCATAGATTCGAATTGCTACACGTGATAATTCAGGACCAATGCCACTTGTTGATTCCCAAAAATCAACCAAATTTCCTTTAAATTGATAAAAAGAATCTATATTATATGGATCTTCACCACGCTTATATTTAATTAACTCTGATAGAATAGAAAGTGAACGGGACTCAAACCATGCCTCATAGTAATATTTTAACCACTGGCCAATATGTGTCCAAGTAAGATTCTGTACATCTAATTGAAACTTTGATAGCTTATACTCTGGATGCAATACAAAAGACAAAATAAGGAGTGGCTGCTCCCATTCTTTCCACCGATTTTCTATTCTTTCTAATATTTTTAATCTAAATTCAAGATTATGATGTTGATTAAAAATTTTTGTTGTATATGCAAAACAGTGAAGCACTTCGTATAAACGAGCTGTATCCTTTTGCAATTTGTTGAGAAATCCACATAATGGATATAGTATATTTTGTAGTTCAAATAGAGTAGACCAAAATTCAGAATCATTAATTATATCTGCGATGTCATCAGGAAGTTTTCGCTTTTTATTATAAGATAATGAACTTTTATTAACTGCAGAACTTGGTATTCCGTTTGAACGTATAATAGTAATTCTTTCAGGATTAAATTTAGCAGCAAGGCACTAATTAAAATAGAATAATATATAGTTTATTTATTTAATATTAATATTAATTATATATGTATGTAAATAATATAATAATATAAATATATACTTTAAGTGCAGCCTGAGATTTTAGAATTGAATGAAAACAGAAATAATACGAATTCCATCTAGTATCTCCTGGACTTATAAGAGAACTAACTGTTTGTGATATTCGCATTTGCTCATCCCGTAAAATATTCATAAAGTATGCAGATTTATGAAAATAACTAACAATTCTAATTGCTTCTTTAGATATACGTTTATATAATGTTGATTCTTTAAAAATATCAGAAACAACCAAATTCATCTGATGGGCCATGCAAGGTAAAAACACCTTGCTTGTATACTTTCGTCTTAATTGGCGTCTATAAATTATTTTTAATAATAATAATAATTAATATTAAATAAATTAAAAAAATTAAATCTTATATATACCGTGCTGCTGCATATTCTCCCGCTGAGTCTGAGATAAGTGCTTTAATTGATATATTTAATTCATTTGCTTCATTTATTAAATTTTCAATATATCTAATTACAGTTTCTGTATTAGATCGTTCAGTACTTATATTATATGCACCCCATACTAGTGGTTGGCCAGAAGATGTAACAAATACGACACCCCAAATATGTTCTTGCTTTACATTCGTCCATCCATCAAATACAGCTGTTACACCATCTGTATTTGATTGTGCTACTTTTATTATATTCTGATTTAATGAAGTTGCAGTTTTTTTTAAAATGGATCCACTTAATCTTTTTCGAGTAGGTAATTCAAATTCAGGTAAAGCAAATTTAAATACTGCAATCGTATCTTCATTTTCAATAAAATTAAAAGACAATCCATTTGATACAACCATTCTTAATAAAAGCTGTTCAAATCGAAGTTTATCATTATATGTAAGTGGTTGACGAAGATAGTTTGTTATAGCTTGTTGATTATTAGAAGATCTAACATAATTTGAACTGCTAGAACTATCATCCGTATCTGAGTTATTATCTAATTATTATTTATAAATATTAGTACATTTTTTTTTATATACAGTAATTTAAATAATTTACCTTTATTTTTTCTTTTCTTTTTATTTTTATCATCTTCAGGAACAGGTAAATTTAAAATACGTTGCACTTCTTCAGAGGTTACATATTCTTTAAAATTTGCACACTTTGATAAATGATTTCGACATAAATTTGCTCGATTTGAAGTAATACATTCTGGTCTAACTCGTGTTGCTTCTAAAGTGCCATATTTCTTTATACACCAGCTACAAACTGCAAGTGCATTTGTGGCATTGTTGGGGTTTGGAATTAATATAAAATATTTTCGAAATACGTGAGATTTTTTATTTTTCATAATTCATGAAGTTTAATCTTTGTAATAAAATATTTACTCTTTTATAATCAAAAAAATTTTAATCGCATTATCATAAAAAAAGACTACAAAAGTATTTACTTTTGCATTGTTTATTTTTTCTCACTTTATTTTATTTAATTACTTTACTTTTTTGGAAAACTTGTCAGAACGACCATTACAATTATTTATTCTATTATAGCATGCCATTTTAAGTCATCATTACGTCAATTATTGTTAGGCTTGTATTATGCAAGAATAATACTAATATATTCTAATTAAAGTGCTACGTATAAATATTAATAAACTGGTAATGAGCAAGTATAAGCTAACATATAAATTGTAATACAAGAATGTGAGAATATTACGTATTAATTTTCTTTTAACTTATACATATACAAGTGGCTGTGTTATGCCCAAATCAGAAGAGCAATAATAAGTATATATAAATTAGCTTTAAACATAGCTGTGCAAAATGAATATTTATTAAGAGAAGTAAGGTTATTAAAAATTAAATTATTTCTTTAATACATAACTCTTATTTCTAATTTCTTGTCTTTTGTTCTATTCTACTACTATTTTACTGTTCCCACTTTATTAACTAATCGATTATACGTTCTATACATGCATGATATTTTGACTCTATTCCCGATTTAGATATAGTGCAAAAAAATGAAGTTAAATCATTTGACAAATACTAACAGAATATTCTCACCATGCGAAAATGATATATTTATTACTAAAATTTATCATAATACTAATATATATATGTATATGTATAATATTGGCTATACTAATCAAGTATCTCCAAATTAAGGTATTTTATTGAAATACATCAAAATAAGTTAGAAAGTAAAGTAAATACATTATATTAATTTAGAGATTTCGAAGTTTTCGGTATTTAATATGTTTAATTATAGCTTAATTTCACTATACATTCATAATAAGTTGTACGTATAATATATGTAAGTATAATCTTTATGTAATGCTATATTAAGTAGTGTGTTATTATATGTATAAACGCATGTGGCTATGTTAACTATTTTTATAAGTTGAAATACGAGAGAACAACTTGTTTTATATATTCTTTTAAGTAAAGTTTTCTTTAAGTTCTATATATAGATCATATGACTATTAATCATATCATAATAAAATTATAATCATAACGATCATATGACAAGCGATCATATATCATATGATTTTAATCATATGATTTATGATTTTAACAACTATATGATTATGATCTTTAAAAAACTTGATATGACAAGCAATTGGCCAACACTGATTAATAGTATAATAGTTATTGTAGTTATATTCTTCATTAATTTGGTAATTGTGATTTGTAATATGTATCGCATTCGTTCAATAGTTCAATCCTTAGTGTCTGAGTTTCCAATATGGTTGTCTTGTTAGGTGATCGGCCTAATAGTGTCAACGTAAGTTTCGTGTTAGCCTTAACAGCCTTAGTTCAGTTGGTTGTCAGATCGGGTTAGTTGGTATCTATCCTGTAGATTTCTTGCTAACTTCACTATGGTACTTTCCCTCGTCTTGGTACTTGTATGAGTTGATTAAGCTTCAATTGTTCTATGACGATTATGCTTTTGCTTGAATAGATTTTATATAGATAGTTTCGCGCTTGTATTCCTTTTAGTTGTGCCAACGGCAGATTTTACTTTCTTTTTAGTATGCCAATTTGTAGCTTCTTCTTTTCTACTTTACTTTAATGTAATCATATATTTTTTATATTCCAGTTTCTCTGGTTTCTTACTACTTTCGTAATGTATTTAATAAGTTGAGTACGGTTTAAGTTGGAATAGTTACTGTTTGCAAAGTTGGATAAGTTCTCTGAGGTATTACTTTTGCTTTCAAAGGTTGAGCTTTCTTTCGCTTTCTAAGTTTTATACAGGTTATTTATTTATCTTGTGGGTATATTCATTTATTAGTTATAGAAGGTTTTTGTTCGATAGTTAATTCAGTTTTATGTAGAAGGATAATTTGTACTGTTATTTGCACAGTAAGTTTCGTTTTAATAAAATAATTTCTTTATTTAATAAAATAATCTTGACTTCGTTAGGTCCTTAAATAAGTTTATAATAATATTTTTAATATAATATGTGTGAAGTAATATTGTTCTTGTATGTATTGTACTTAGTGTTTATAATACACTTGCGCCTTTGTTAATACTTTGTTGAGTATTGTTTTGCACGTTGGGTTGTCATTGTGGTATGCCAACGGCTTAGTGTTTTTCATTTGAAAGGAGAGTGGGTCAAGTTAATGATACTCTCTTTTGATAGTTGGTAGTTAATTTTTACCAGTTGGGTGCTAAATTTTATGCACATTTGGGCGCTATAACATGTTTCTATTACATGTATTATACAAAGGGTTATTGTATAAAGGTGTTGGGCGCCATTATGGACTTATCCCATTAATTATGAGGGTTATAAGGTCGTCAGTTACGACTCTTTGTGTTTTGTCAAGTCAAATTAATACTTCTAGTGTTTCAAAGGTAAAAATCTATCGTATTTATACATTCGAGAAGTCTATAGCTAAAAGGTTTGTGCTATCTTGCTAAAAATACGTTGTAAATACTATGACTAATTGTTTTGCTATGACTAATTTTTATCGTTAGTAATTATAAATAATAGTTACTGCTATACCTCGAGTATAGTTTCTAATTACAGTAACTTCGATTTTGTATAGGTGTGTTACATTCTGGGTGTCACATGTGTGATCAGAAAATGTTTCGGGCAGATCGCCCTGTACATGCTATTCGGTGCGTTGGCCCTTGAGGAAGACTCGTCCTTTAGCCTGTGTAGGCTTCTTCAATTTTGTTGAATGTCAGTGTTAATCATCACTTAGAAATATCTGTCGATCATTTCTATTTTACAATGTGTGCCTTTTGTACACACTCTTCTTTTTAAGGTAAATTCTTCCCAATATGCGGGTATATGTTTATCAAAAATTTCTTCTTTGTAATAATGAATTGTTGGTGTAAATAATTCATGTTGTACTTCTTCGAGCATCATCCATTTTCTTGGTTAGGCTTTTCAGGTTCTTTGTTGGTGAATTTTTCTTATTCTTTTGGATATACGTAATATATAAATGTAAAGATTTGTATTCTTTTTTCTACTTGAGCAATATCGTGAATTCCTTTCACAAATGTTTGAGTTCCATTTTTATTGATTGAAAGGTATTGATGGTTTAGAATGAGTTGCATTCTTATTTCTTCTGGTGTGTATGCAGTTTCTTCTTCGCATTCTCTTATTGCTGCGGTGAATATTCCTTTGTCTGTTTCTTCGATGCTTCCTCCCATTGTCTCGTATTGGTTGGGATAGATGGTTACATTCAGTCTTTGTGCTGTAAGTATTTGCCATTTTTGGGCTTTTTTGGTAAATGGTATTAATACAGTATATGATTTGGTAGGAATTTTTACTCATTTGGGTTCTAGATATTCGTCCCAATATTCTTGTAATTGGTAAATCTTTTCTTGATTATATCCTTCTGTTTTATGCATTTCGTGTATGAATAAAGTTCTGAACATGTGTTCTAGGTTTGGAATTTTATTATCGATTCTAATGTATTGAGGGTGAACTTGTTTGATCATTTTAAGATATCTGTTATAGATTTGAATAAGATAGTCTTTTGGAATATTTTTATTAGTTCCTTTGTTTCCTTCGATTTCTCTTTGTTTAAACTATTTTATCATTTGTTCAATTCCTGGTTCACAGAATATGGTATAATTTAATTTGTTTGGTAATAAATTGAATGTTGAGTGTTCAAGCATTTGTTGTAGTTTTGCTATTTCAAATTCATCTTCAATATTTTCTGCTGTGAAGAATTGTGTACTGTATACTGTTCCATCTTCGATAATATAAGTGTTATCAGGAATTTTTCCTTCAAGTTGTAATCGGTGTAATTGTTGATAAATCATGTTCCATTCTGTAATTATGGTTAATTGTAGTGCAAAATTGTACTTTTCTGGGTCTTTGTAGAACATGTTTAATAGATCTTTATGTTGTAAAGTGATTTCTTCTCGTAGAATTACATTTTGTTCTAATTTCTGTAGCCATTCTTTGAGCCAGTAGCATAATGTAGTTTTTCCTACTGCTATTGCTCCGTCGATTATTATAAAGTTGAGTTTTAAAGTGTCATGATTTAACATTTTATGTAGGTTATCATATCCTTTTTTAATTTGATTTGTTAGAATATTCTTTAATGAGAAGTGTCGATTCTCTTTTAGGTTTTGATTATAATAATATTGGATTTCTTGATCCATATGTTCTTTCCATTTAATATATTGTTCTGGTTGTAGTTCCTGAATCTTTGATGCGGCTATTTTTATGAATAAATTTTCTTCTACACATTGTACTATTGTTGTCGAATTTTTTAAGATTCTGTTAAATGCTGCTTGTGGTCTTATTTCTTCTACAACTTTTGTATTTCTTGAATATCTTGTTTTTCATTATCAAGATTTTTAAAGTTTGGGAATAAGGTTCATTCATCTTCTTCGTTAAGATCATTAATCTCTTTCATTATAATTTCATGTTTTAATCCTGATATTGGTGTTTGATTAAAGAATAGTAACTTTTCAATTTGATTTCTCCAAATTTGGTATCTTTCTAGTTGTTTTGCGGAGGTGGTTTCTCCTTTGTATGTTAATAAGTTTTCTCCAAGGTTTATTCCTAAGTTGTTGCAATTTTTTATAAATTCTTGTAAATAGTTTGTTGATCTTGGGTTGTCAATAAATTCAAATCTTTTTTGCCTTTTGTTGAAATAAAAGAGTGGTGGTTTCCTGCTAAACCTTAGTTCTGTGAAGTGTTTAGGTATTTGTAGTTTGCTTTGTTCTTTGGAGTTTATTATTTCATTGTTGTTATCGAATGGGTTTAGTATAGTGAATCCTTCTTCTTCCAATTCTTTTTGTGAAAGATATTGGTCTACATTCTTGTCAACTTTTCTGAGTTTGATTAATTTCTCTTTTAATTCTTTGAACTCTTCATTATTGGGTTCTTTCAGGAGTTTTTCCATTAATTCTTGTTCTTCTATTTTTTGAAATTCATACATTGTTTGTTCATTTTTCCATTTATTAATTATTGCAGTTATTCGTTTTTGAGCGAAATAATTTTGAGCTTTCTTTAAGTCTTTTTGTAATGGTTTTGGGTTTGTTAAAATATATTCTTCATAGAAGATATAATTTTTCCATGGTTCTTGTATGTTCGGTACTTTGATTATTTGCCATGTGTTTATGAATTCGTTTTCTTTTACAAGTTCTCTTGTTTCTTTAGCTTCATCTCTTATTTCTTGGCTTTTATATTCATCAAGTAATTCCCGTTCTACTTCTTGTAATGATAAAGATTCTTCTTTATATATTTCAATATATTTTTAAAGTTCTGAGATTAAGTACTTGTATTTTTCTAAATATTTTTCAAGTTCCCTTAGTAATCCTGTTTTTTCTTTATTTATGTAGATTCAGTTTATCATTTGTTTCATTTCCGATTTATTATGAGTTTCTGGAATATGATCTTTTGGATCAGGTAGGTCATTTCTCATTTTATTATATACTTTTAGATACTGTTGGTATGCTTTTTGTTCAAATTTTTCAGTCATTTTATACTGATAATTGGCTTTCGTTTCTTGGTGAGTTTAGATATATTTTACTAAGATCTGGATCTGTGTTTTCAATTTCTTGATTGTCATCGAAATCAAATCTATTGTTGTCTTCAGGTGGTGGTAAGGTTCCTGTGACTTCAATGGTTGTTAAGTCCTGTCTAATGTATATAAGCAAATCTTGTATTTGTTGTTGGATGTATTCGAGTATCCTACAATCGTCTGTTTTTCGAATAGCTTTAATAGTTGAGTTTACTCTTTTGAGTAATTGTTTTACTGCTTTAAGGTTTGCTTCTCTGTTTATTACTTCAGTTGGTGNTATTCTTCATAGAAGATATAATTTTTCCATGGTTCTTGTATGTTCGGTACTTTGATTATTTGCCATGTGTTTATGAATTCGTTTTCTTTTACAAGTTCTCTTGTTTCTTTAGCTTCATCTCTTATTTCTTGGCTTTTATATTCATCAAGTAATTCCCGTTCTACTTCTTGTAATGATAAAGATTCTTCTTTATATATTTCAATATATTTTTAAAGTTCTGAGATTAAGTACTTGTATTTTTCTAAATATTTTTCAAGTTCCCTTAGTAATCCTGTTTTTTCTTTATTTATGTAGATTCAGTTTATCATTTGTTTCATTTCCGATTTATTATGAGTTTCTGGAATATGATCTTTTGGATCAGGTAGGTCATTTCTCATTTTATTATATACTTTTAGATACTGTTGGTATGCTTTTTGTTCAAATTTTTCAGTCATTTTATACTGATAATTGGCTTTCGTTTCTTGGTGAGTTTAGATATATTTTACTAAGATCTGGATCTGTGTTTTCAATTTCTTGATTGTCATCGAAATCAAATCTATTGTTGTCTTCAGGTGGTGGTAAGGTTCCTGTGACTTCAATGGTTGTTAAGTCCTGTCTAATGTATATAAGCAAATCTTGTATTTGTTGTTGGATGTATTCGAGTATCCTACAATCGTCTGTTTTTCGAATAGCTTTAATAGTTGAGTTTACTCTTTTGAGTAATTGTTTTACTGCTTTAAGGTTTGCTTCTCTGTTTATTACTTCAGTTGGTGGTTGTTCCATCAATTGTTATTTATTAATCGGAATAGTTGTTCTGTTTCTTTTTCGTTAAGGTTATTTTCCTTAATGATGTTAAATATTTGTTGTACTGCTTCTATAACTACAGTGGTGTTCATATAATTATTTCTTTTTTAGTTAGATTTTTTGTTGAGTAAGTCTGAATTGTATTTTTTGATACAGTTTCTTTGTTTGTTTTAATTCAATTTTGGTTATAACAGTATTCTGTTTGTTAGTTAAGTGTCTGTTGAATGACTCTAATTCTAAGTCGTTTAGATGTTCAAGTAGTTTTCTGTTGCTTCTTTCAATGAGTTTTAGAAGTTCTTTTTGTATATAACGTTGATCCATGTTGGTTGAAGGTTAAATTTCAAGCCTATTTATAGTTATGAGCTAACTATAATTCTTCTTAAATTCTTTTGGAATTTGAGAATTTCTTCAGGTAATTTTCATTATTTCAATGAAATTGTTTGTGTAGGTATTTCATTATCAAAATGAAATATTATTAAAGTATGTAAATATTTTGAGTTATACGCGTCTTATCTTTGTCATGTGTTCATGTGATTCCATGTGTCACATGCCTTATCCTTCCTAAATATAGTAATTTGTTGATATAATTTCCTTTGCATTGGTCATGCTCCTATTTCCATGACTAATAATGTTTATATGTCGGCTGTTGCTTTCTGGTGGGCGTGAGATAAGTTTACAAAGTATTGCTTATTCGAGCTTTAACCCTCATTGTGTACCCTAGCCATATTCTAACATTATTTACACTTGATAGTGTGTTAACGCGTAAATATTATGACTAATTCTTTTTCAATGGTGTTGATAAGTATTTTTCCAAATAAGTTGATATTAAGTCTTATGTGCTTCATAAGGCACTGCTTGTAAATATTTTTGTTTTCCCTTTGTGCTATGCCCCTTCCATCGCATAGTACAGTCGCTTTCTTTCCAGAACAGGTATAATTACTTTTCATTATCCTATTTCTCTAAAGCGTCCTTATTGTGATGTGTACATAAATATTTTTGATAAAGTATGACTAGTTATAAAATGTAAGATAAACTATATAGGGTAATATGAAATATTTAAATAATAAGTGATAAATATTAAGTTATTTGATAAGGGTAATTATCAAGCTTGGCGAGTTTGGTACGGATAAACTTTTGTCAATTTTGTTGACATAATCAGTGGTTAAGTCTACTTGAATTTTCTTGGCTTTTTGGAATTCTGATTTTAGGATTTCTATACATTCATCACATTCTTGGATTCTCTGTTCCAGGGATGATTTACTTCGAATTGGTTGTGGTACAGTTAATAATTCTTGATTTTGTTGAATGGCGGCTTCCAATGCTTCTTCCTCATTGGGTAATGGTAATTCTTCAATGTCACTAATTTCTTGTTGTAATTCTAATTCTCTTTGGTGTAGAACACTTCTATCGAGATTAATATATTGGTCTTCAATTGTTTGCAGATGGGTGTTATAGTATGCCACCCTGGTGCTTGCTAGATAATGTTCTGTGTTATCAGCTCTTGTTTTATAAAGATTACATATTTCATCATAAAATTTAATATCACTTCTGTAGATATTTCTTTCATTAAATATGTAGTGTTCCACTAGGTTTCGTAGAGTAAGGATTTCTGCTCTAATTTCATTGAGGTTTCTATTGAGATTTTTAATCTCTTGTCTCCATTCTATTTCTTCGATCCTTTCAATGAATTTGGATGTTCCTATTTGTGTACACTCTTGGCATCTTCGATTTTCTTTTTCTTCTGGTGATTGACACCATGATTGACAAGTGGTACATTTTGTGAATTGTCTTACTTCTGTAAAGTAACAATATTCGCAATATGCTTCCTGATTGTTTGTTTCAAAGTAAATATGATTATCTTCCGAGAATATGGAGTTACATTCTCCGTTACAATATCTTGCATTTTTAATAGGTTCTTTCCATAGTTCTTTTCCTTTGTTTGTTGATATATTGAATAGTCCTTGAGCTTCAGCTTTCTTCCTGAACTCTTCTATTGTTTGTTTTGTTAATTCAACGTGTTCTTCTTTATCGGGGAATTCTAAATATTGTAAAATGATCTCTTCGTAATCTTCTTCTCTTGAATATTGTGTATAAACGTCATTATCTGTTTCTTCTAATGCTTTTTCAATTGGAGTTAACCCTCTTAAGAAGTTAATTATTTTAATCATCTTTGTGAGGTTTAAATCATAAAAGCTTCCTGCGCTTTTGTTTGAGAAACAGTAGTGATGTAATCTAGTTTCTAGATTCATATTCTCATTATGTGTTGAATCAATCCATGCCTTCCATGCATATTTTTCTTCTAGATTACAGAAGAAGTGTTGATCTTGGTTGATCATGCTATTTCGAATTCCTGGTGTCGCACAGATTTTACAGGTGCGAATCTCTCCTTCATTTAGAAGTTGTACCATTATTTCTTCTTTTTGATTGTTCCCTTTTGGAAGTTGCTCTGCAAAATTGTATCTGCAATTTTTACAATATAGTAAGGTGTTTTCTTCTTGGGTAATGATTTCTTGAAGATCATTCCTTTCAAAATTGGTTTTACATCCACAACAGTGGTAAGTATGTTTTATTTTAAAGGAGATGGAAGTAGGCGTTCCATTGCCGGAGCTTCTTCTTTTGACCATATTTTGGTCGCATCCACATTTGAATGTCTTGTTCTGCCATTCAATCCTTCTTTTTTCACAGTTTCCTATTTCATGTTTCTTGAAACAGTGTCTACATTCTTTATTAGTTTGTTCAGTTACCAAAAGCCTATGTCGTTCCAATCTTCGTTGATTTCTTTTGATTTCGTAACTATTTTCAAATCTTGGAAATTCCTTTTCCTCTTTTTGGAATTTCCTGCATGATTTTCTATAACATCCGTACTGTTTACACTCTTGACAGGGGATATCATGTTCCCATGTTTGATGTCCATATTGGTTGCATTTGTTGCATATGAAGTTTGGACAGTCTTTTCTGGTATGTCCAGTTTCTCTGCATTCTTTGCAAATTGAGAATTTATATTCAAATTGTGTATGTCCATTTTTGTGGCATACAGGACATTTTTGAATGTCATCTTCTTCTTCACTTGTTGCAATATATCCGTCAGATCTATTTTGGTTTGTTGTTCTATCTTGTTGTGTACTTCTTTTAAGTACTTGTTTATTTTGTGAGTAGTTTTCTCGATTAATTCTTCGTGTTGTTCTTTTGTCATTAAGTATGGTTCTAACAGGTTTACGTGGTATCCTGTTGTATATACCATTTTGTTGGGAAGGTGTTGTGCCTTCACGCTTATCAGTTGAGGTTTCTGGAGTTCCAGTGTTAGTTGCCATTTTAAGTTTTCGTCAATTAGTTTTTGAATTAGTCTTTGTCCGTCAAGTTTTTCTTGAATTTTAAGAAGTTCTTTTATTTCTTTTCTTTGACTTTGAGTTGGTCCCAAATATTCTTTCCAACTGTTGATTATTTTAATTAATGTTTCACAAAGGTCCCAATGGTTAATTGGTCTGATTTCTTTAGGAAGTTTGTATCCTAATATTTGTTCTACTTCTTCTATTTTTGCTTCAATACTTAGAGAATGGTATACGTTTTTATTCCAATGTTCAATATAGTAACTTTGTTCTTGACTCATTTAAGTTGTCTTTCAACTTCTTGTAGTAGTAGACTCAGTCCTAGTGCAGTTTGTGCACTTTTGATTTTATTTGTTATTCTTAATGTTTCTTCAAGGAAGGTTATTTCCTTTGTGGAGTCGTTATTCTGAAGGTCTCTTTGGTATTGATATAAAGTTTCTAATAAGGCGTTTCTTGTGGGGTTTGGTAATGCAGTAGTAATTTCTTCTAGTCCTAATAATACTTGAGTTACTTCAATTTTTACTTTTTCGAGAAAGTTTCTTAGTTTAGAAGTTCTTTCTTAATTATTATTATTTTGTTGTTCCATTGAATGGTGAGTTGAAGCGAATCATTTTGGGGATCTTTAAATACTTTCAGGGTTATTTACTTTGTAACCAGTTTTTGTTCTCGTCCCTAAATTCTATGATTCTACAATTTCCTTTTGAAGTTTATCTTGAGTGTTTACTTCTTCCAAATCTTCAATTAATAATTCATTTTTCATTACTTCAATCATTGCTTCCCACAGATCATTGTTTTGCCTATGCCAAATGTATTCCCAAAGATATGATTCAATCTTATCTTCAGTTCTATTTCTGAATGGTATTCCTATTTTTATTCCGAGCCAGTTGGCTTCAATGGTATTTGTGTGAACTCCTGTTTTAGGGTCTACAAAGTATTCTGAATGGTTTACAGTCTTATGATCAAATCCTAATGTTGATGTTATGTTTACATAGGATTTGAAACAATCTGAATAAATAATTGATCCTTCTTTAATGTTATCTTTGATCAATTGTAACAATGTTGATTTTTTCTTATCAGGTATTGTTGTAACAAATATTTTGCGTTCTTTTGTTCTTTCAACAGCTCCAAATACCCATGCCCCTTTCATGGGTCTTCCGCGGTGGTATTTGTTTCGCCCTATTTTGGATTCATCTAATTCTACAATGATTCTGGGTCCTCCTATCTATTGTTTACAGAGTTGAACTTGTGATCCAACAAGATTTCTAATATTGTTGACGTGATACGTGATTACGTTTGACGCGGTATCAGTGTAAATTAATCTTGATGTCATGGGTACTTTTAGTAACCATAAATAGTATATTTCAATTACTCTATTTACGGGTAATCTGGCATTTTCAAACCATGAGTTGGTAAATATTGACTGTGTTTTTCTACAATTCCTATTGTTACAAATAAACATTTTGGTGTTTTCTTTACCAATCTTCATTAATTTGTTACATTTTGGACAATTTAACTCATTATAAATTATCCCTGTTGCTTGTAAATATTCGATACATTCCAATTCATCTTCTAAGATTCCTTTAATCTTGTATCTAGGGTATTCTGCGGTTCTTTATCTTTATTTCAGTTGTAATTTTCCCATTAATTTTTAATTATCGTTTTCATTGATATAATCATAAGGTGGTGTTCCTTGCTGTAATTCAAGTTCTAATTCTGCTACAATTCTTGTGAGAAATTGTATACTAAAAAGTATTAATTCTTCATACGCTGTAATAGTTTCAATCATTATTTAAAGAGGTGTTTTCCTACGTATTTCCCTTATGCTTTTTGCATTTGTTTTGATCCTTTTTATCATATATTTATACCTTTTGACTATTATTATTTTTAGCCCTTTCATTCTACTTTACCAGTTTCCTTTTTTAATATGTCATTTAATAATAATATTTCGGGTGATTATCTTGAGTCCCTTAATAATGATTATGATGAAGTTCGGTCAGAATGCTCCGAAGTTTCCAATTCTGACTTTGTTGATTTTTCTTTTCTTGTTTCTCAACATCATTTTATTGTTCATCTTGATTCTTTGAAAGTCTATATGTCCCTTTCTTTGGCTCGTTATATTGTTTCTTGGTACAGGACTGATTCCATTTATTCTCTTATTTTGAATAACATGGTTCGTCTTATCTGTATCGAAAATGGTTTTGACATTCAATCTGATTCTTTTTCATGGATTATTTTTGGTGATAATTTCTTGAATGATCTGGATTTTAAATCTGTTATTCAGGCTTTTGGTTTTGATCCTGACCATGAGGATTTCTCTTTTAAGACTTTTCTTGAACAAGAAGTTATTTCTCTTGAGACTTCTGGTGATGATGATAATTCTTCTGATTTTTCTGAAGAACCTGGTTATCAGGAATAGGATTCTTCCCCCTTCCTAAATCTCAGTTCTATCGAGGTTGAGATTCTTAATTTTCTTAAAGGTTATTCCTCTGATGGTTCTGATAACTCAATGGTTACCGAATCCGATGAGATTTCTTGTTAATATTTCGATGGTCAAAGTGTTTACTTTTCTTTTTATATTAAAAAGGCTTCTTTGGTTCCTGAGGATTCTACTCAAGGTAGGGTTTCATTGGTTTATTATGTATGCCGAGCGTGAGTAGTTAGATAGCTACTTACGTTGGGCATGCATATTGGATAAATGTATAATTTTGTTAATCCCTATTTTCTTTTTCAGAAGTTTCTACCACTTCTAACGATGGTATTTATCATTTGGATTACTCTTATTTAAAGAAATATAATTGTCGATTTTGTAATCGTTACGTTTGTAATTGTTGGGCAGGTTATACCCGTAGTGACGAAAACGATAATTTTGATGACTTCGATTATAGTAGTGATTAATTATCACAACCTCTTTTTCTTCTTTCATTACTTCTTGTATTATTTCATCTGTGTTTTATTCTTATCACCAATATCTATATGTTTATTTGCTATTCTTGATAATAAATCAGCTGCTTTGTTTTCAGCTCTTTCAATTCTGTGAATTTAGAAATCAAATTCTAATATTCTATAAATCCAATTTTTAATGATTCTACTTGTACTCTTTTTTGTTTGCTGAGATGCCTGTTGCATCTGTATAAATATGTATTTTCTGATTACCAATATAATGTCTCCATTGTTCTAGAAATGTAAAGATTGCATACATTTCTCTTTGTGTTGCAGGCCAATTTTGTTGACTTGTGTTTAATCCATGCGAGCCAATTTCTATAATTCGTCTTGTTGCTTTAGGCGGTTTAGTATAGTCTTTCTGTAATTTTCTTTAAGAGTTCTTTACGAGATAACATGTCTTTTACTTTGTAATGTTCTCGATCTTTATCTTCTTGATAAAGTATTGCTCCAATTCCGTATTGCGAAGCGTTACATTCTATAAAGAATGGTTTGTTAGGATCTGGAAATGATAAATATTTATTTCATTTTACCTCTACTTTTAGTGTATCGAATGCTTTTTGACATTCTTTAGTCCACTTAAAATCTTTGTTACCCGTTAATTCATATAACGGTGCTGCTATGTCTGCAAAATTTAGGATATATGGTCTAAAATAATTCATAAATCCCATAAATGCTTGTACTTCCTTTTTGTTGGTTGGTTCAACATTTTGATCTATTAATGCGAATTTCATTGCATTTTTGTAGATCTTACCATATGATAATTTGAAATTTAGTATAGTTGTTTCTTTGACCAAAAATTCGCATTTACTTGGTTTTAGCTTCAAGCCCCCAATTTTGAGCTTTGCTAAAGTCCACTTTAGACGATTTTTCATTTGTTCAGGCGAATTTGCTACGACTGTTAAGTCATCCATGTATATTTTTATCCAATCTTTTTCTCCTAATAGTTTATTCATTTCCCCTATCAGGTATGCTGGTGCTGTGGTTATCCCAAAGGGTAACCTCTTCCATAGGAAGATTCCAAATCTTCCAAATCTGCTTGCAGTATATTTCTGCGACTTAGGGTGTATATTCAGCTGCCAATAAGCTGATTTTAAATCCATTGTTGTATAATATTTATGTCGAGATATGTCTTGTAGGAATTGTTGTACATTAGGTAATGGTTGCTTAAACTTTAATAAATGTTTATTAAGCCTTCTATTGTCTATTACTATAGCTTTTCTTCCATCTTTTTTAGTTATTATTTGTACATTACTTGCCCATTTACTATTTCCTGGATATATTACGTCATTTTTGACTAAATCTTCCATTAGTTCTTTAATAGTTTTTTCCTCTTCTGGAGTATATTTTCTTACTCCCTGATTTTTGTTGTTAAAAGGTATATCTGAATCTGGTTTATTTGTTTCTAATACAATGTCAGCTATAATATTTCTATTTACATGAGTTCCTTGTTCTTGTTTTTCTCTAAACTCATTTACATGTTCTGTTAATAAATCTCCAAGTATTTTCCATACTTCTGTTCTACATCTTTCTTTAAGTATTTTGATACGTTCTTTTTCGGTTTCTGTTATTTCATTTAGTGTGAGGTNGCTACGACTGTTAAGTCATCCATGTATATTTTTATCCAATCTTTTTCTCCTAATAGTTTATTCATTTCCCCTATCAGGTATGCTGGTGCTGTGGTTATCCCAAAGGGTAACCTCTTCCATAGGAAGATTCCAAATCTTCCAAATCTGCTTGCAGTATATTTCTGCGACTTAGGGTGTATATTCAGCTGCCAATAAGCTGATTTTAAATCCATTGTTGTATAATATTTATGTCGAGATATGTCTTGTAGGAATTGTTGTACATTAGGTAATGGTTGCTTAAACTTTAATAAATGTTTATTAAGCCTTCTATTGTCTATTACTATAGCTTTTCTTCCATCTTTTTTAGTTATTATTTGTACATTACTTGCCCATTTACTATTTCCTGGATATATTACGTCATTTTTGACTAAATCTTCCATTAGTTCTTTAATAGTTTTTTCCTCTTCTGGAGTATATTTTCTTACTCCCTGATTTTTGTTGTTAAAAGGTATATCTGAATCTGGTTTATTTGTTTCTAATACAATGTCAGCTATAATATTTCTATTTACATGAGTTCCTTGTTCTTGTTTTTCTCTAAACTCATTTACATGTTCTGTTAATAAATCTCCAAGTATTTTCCATACTTCTGTTCTACATCTTTCTTTAAGTATTTTGATACGTTCTTTTTCGGTTTCTGTTATTTCATTTAGTGTGAGGTATTCTGATGTATCCTTATATGGTTCTAGATTCCCAACATGTTCATTTTTACTTATTTTTAAATCTCGTGCAGAGACATTTATTATGATAATTCTTTCTCTATTTGGTAATCCTGGTTGGATTGCTATTCCTTTTTCAGCCATTCGTAGTGGGATTCCTACTATTACTTTTGTTTGATTACATGGTTGTATTTGTACACTTTGCATAGTATATGCGGGTATAGTAATCTTTTCATTACTATATATTTTTCCTTTATTGTTTTCATGAATAATAGTTGATATTATTCTTTTCTTTTGTAGTTTATGTAAGTGATTGAGTCGAATATGTAAAGTACTTTCTAATTTAACATCGTCTTGCTCATTTTCTGTTTGATATTCATCTTCAGTGTATCCATATCTTTCTTGATTTTCTAGATTTTCTTTATTAGCTTGTTCTATTGCTTCATCAAGTTCTTCTTCATTTATTGATTTGTTTATGGAATAATGATCATTATCATCATTTCCATATATTTCGTTAAATGATGGTAATCTATCTGGTTCCCATGTATATGTTGTCCTTGTTTTTTCTTTCCAGGTTTCTGTTACTGGTATTTTTCGATATAATTGGTTATCTTCTATTTTGGTTGTGGGAGTTGTTGGATTATTACTATTTTCTCCAAATCCTCCTTGCTCTTCTTCTATTAGTCTATCAACTTGATTGATAGCGTCTTTTTCTTCTTCCTGGCTCCTTTTTGAGCTTGTAGTTCTAATGCTTGGTGTACTTGGTGTAGTGTAATCATAGTTTTGAGTTCTTCTATGCTTATTATTACTAAAATCTTCGATTTTATCTAGAATTTCTCGTCTGAATGATTTTGGTATTTCTGGTTAGATGATCTACTATGTTTTCTGTTGTAATAGTTTGGGCTTTCATCATAATTTATTAGGGTATGTAATCTTTCATTTTCCTGTTTCCAGTCTGGATTAAGACGTGATGGTGTTGTTGGTCTTGAGCTTTGTACTGAGGATCTTCTTCCCCATGGTATTAAGCTTTTCCCTGTTTCATAAGCATTCTCTAATGCTTTGATTATTGGGTTCTTTTGAGGTGATGTGGTTTTTGGTATTTGATTATTCCGTTTGGACATTTGTGATAATCTTTGATCATCATAAATGTCGTCATTATCTGTTGGTGATATGGGTATTCCTACTGCCTCATTTTCTTCCTTAAATTGAGAATCTCTTGGTATTGTTAACCTGTAAAATATCGCAAAAACGGACATAACGTTTGAACCAGTGATCCAAATTCGATGAAACAACCACCATTCTACTCAGCGCGATGAGACGTTTCGAATAAGCTACAGATCATCCCTGTACGACCTCTGGTTGCCAAGATAGGAGTTGTCAAATATTTACTCCTATACTTATTATTAGACCAACGATCTGATTGGCTAGGCGATTGCTGCGGACAAAAATCGTAGATCTGACATATCTAAAAGATGTCATATTTATAGCTTATATTCTAGATATTTTATTTATTACATATATATTATTTATTACATATATATTATTTATTACATATATTATATTTATACTAGTTATACTATATATTTTATTAATAATAGTTATAGCATATATTACACATGTAAAAGATATTGACCGTTACATTTGTAAAATTTCAAAAAGTATAAAAGCGGCCAATGTGGACCCCAAGTTCAACATGGAGTCTTCATACTCTTTCAATAATAAAAACAAC
>QKWP01001546.1:6343-27452 GCA_003550325.1 Gigaspora rosea
TTTTTGCACTTTTTTAGCTCTGATTTACTTTTTTAAAATACTAAAATAATTAAATAAAACTTTGTACAATTATATTTGAAAATAAGGATTACTTTTTTGCAAAATTAGTTTTTATATTATAAGAAAATAAATTATAGTTACATATAAGCTGAAAATAGATAATTTTAAGAAAAAATTTTTTTAAAAAATTTTATTACAATTTTTCTGCGATCTTATTTAGTTTTAGTTTTAGAACTATAGTTCTTAAGACAATATTGTAGTTTATATAAAGGATGACAACTTTCATTATTGCAACTTTAATGATTTACTTGTAAAAATTAAGACTTGTATTAGAAGTAAAGATTTTTTTTATAGACGGGAACATATAAAATTTGAAAAAATCTAAAGAAAAATTTTAATAGTAAAAATGCCAATACAAGAACTTTAAACATTTATTATATTAAAGTTTTCTAATGATTTTAAAAAAATTTTATAACAAAGTTACTAAAACAAAACTTAAAGAATATTTTTTACTTAGAAAAGATATGGCTAAAATCAATATTTAAAATTTTATTAAAAATTTTAAAATACGCAGGCAAATTTGCCTGTGTTACAATCTAAGGGATAAGCGTTATAAGCATTATAAGCAGTATTAACTATTCTAAATATCCAACTTCTCACAATAATAATATAATTGTCTGGAGTGTAGCAACAGACTCATACTTTTACGCCCTTTGATGATACTAACTACGTTTTTGATTCATTTTTAGTAAGATTATCAAAAACGTAATTTGCGCATTTTCTGGATGTAACGCCACGTAACTAAATTTGATTATTTGTGCAATACAATTACAAGTTACGTATGCAAGAATACAGGAATACGTGGCGTATAACCAACTAATCATGAGATTATAATTAATCGTTTCGCCTTTTGATTAAAACACAAGAAGATCGTACCTAATCAACAAGCTTACCCTGTTACCGTATCTAAGCAACAAGTTTACCCTGTTACCGTACCTTTGACTCAACGACCTGTCTAGCAGATTAGTATGAGAAATAGTAATTTTTTCTTTTTTTTTTTTTTTTATCGCCTCACAAGAACTCATGCGTCAACTTATTTATTTTTAGCAACAAAGTATAGATGCATCATAAAAGTCGTCATTTTGCCATTTGGTAAAAAATTTTAAGAGTAGAATTTTAGCTGTATTTAATACAACAATGCAAATAGAATACAATTCGATGATTTGGCAGCATTGATCTTATTTTGGTTACATCATTCCTAGAAGAACACAATTGACCCACATGAATTTAACATAATACATTATGGGAAGTAATTTACAATATTTATCGCTACTTTCAAAATGAATACTCGATTAGCTTATAACAAAGATCGTATTGGTTATCTAATCTGTGTATATGCATACATATGTATGTACAGTACATAATTGTTATCAATTATGCAACAAATTAGATATCGATTTTTAAGTATTCGAATATACACAACATTTTTTTTTAAAAAAAATTTTTTATTATTTCCACCATTGCGAAAACAGTGATCATGTTTATTAAAATCTTGTTTTTAAATTTACTCAACCACTTTTGGTTTAACTTTAGTAATATGTACATTGTTAGTAGTACTAACATTAAAGGTAATCGTATGCAGATTTAATTTCTCGCATGTTACTTGATACATTTATATATGTATCGTACATAAAATTTTAATTAATTTTTGCGCGAAAGACAGTAAGATGATCTTATTGTTCACGAGTTTATTAAATTACAAAGAAAATGTGGTTTTTTTTTTTATCTACAAACAACAATTTTTATTAAATACCAAACTAATTTATTCTACATTTTATTCTTTAGGTATCATAGATATCAGCCGTTCCTCTTCAGCTTTTCTTTCTTACAACCTTTTGCTTTTTTAATTTTTTAAAGTCTCTCAAAGCTAAAAGGCTTAAAGAGAAGATCGGTAAGAGCACAAACCTGAGACACCGCAACAAATGAAAGACCAGCAGCAAACTCTCTTTTTCCAATATCTATTACAGCTTTTGGAAGAGTAAGTCCTTAACTCTTATGCATGGTAATGGCCCAGGCAAGACAAACAGGAATCTGTGTTCGTGAACACAATACCCCAGGTTTACTTTCCCAAGTACGTTGAATAGGTGTTATTGGAATAACTTTTATACTATCTAAAGTCGTAATAGTAGGCCCTTTGTAATTGTCAAAAGCAATAAAGACAGCAACGGGAAGAGAAGGTAGTCCATTACTTTCATACAGAATATTATGGACAGTTTTCATAGACCCATTAACTAATCCCGCTTCTGTCTACAGATTTACTGTTAACATAACACAAGCTCCTTTGGCTAATAAAAGTTGCGCTTTAAGACCTTTCGCGATATTAGAGTCTGCTATTTTAGCCTCATGACCACCAGTATGTATAGCATGAATTTTAGCAACAGGGCAATTTAGAGATCTAAGTTTTTCTAAATTAATTGCATCGACATCTGCCCATTTTGGTAAATGAACATAGCATTTGAAAATAGATCACGCTCACTTCTATTATGTTTTTCTTCGATGCATGTGGTAAGTGTTCTCTAATCTTTAAGAGTAGATTCTCCATTGCGCAATCGTAAGAGAATATCTCTAAAATCTTGCTGCTCCCTAGAGTCTCTAGATTGGCGCTGAATAACATCGAGTTTATATGCTTCGTGAAACTTACTATATGCTACAATACCTCCGTTAGATAGTGGGTCTCATGAAATGTTGTTAGCATACATAGAAAGGTCAAGTATGGGTGGGAGCTGTCCAAAATCGCCAACAAGAATAATAGATTGACCACCAAATAGAATATCTTTATGCTCTGGAAAAGCTTGTCTCAATCTCATATCAATCAAATTTAACATTCGACGTCCTATCATGCTTTTTTTATCAAAAACTAAATATATTATATTTTGTAGCTTTGTTTGTAGTTGTTTTAACTATTCACCATTCAAATCTAGATTGCCACCACTTTGCATTAGAATACAAAGTATCGAATGAATGGTTGCTCCGTTAATGTTGTATGCAGCAACTCCCGTTGGTGCAAGCACAAGTATAGGCGGTTCAGCCCTATTTCCATACATCTTGCAAAGTTGTCCTCTAATTGCTTTAATAAGGTATGATTTTCCTGTTCCTGCTGTTCCCATAATAATAATCCTTAATAGTTCGACATAGCAGCCAGAAAGTACACTTTGATAGTGTGTTTTTATTCAGTTAAAAACCTTTTTTTGGTTTTCATTTAAGGTATTATGATCTACAATATCTGTGACTACATTCGAGTTTCCTTCTATTCGAGAACTATTAGATGCCCGATGCAAAAAAGTGTTAGCATCTACAATATTAGTACTTAAATAATTTTGTTTTGCATCATTAACCCAATCAAAGTTTAGATCTATATCACGAGACCCTAATTCCAATACCCAATTAATCATTGCGTTTGGACCCATTCCTGCTAAATGCATCCAATCGAGTTGAAATTCCTCTTCTTTATCTTCAACTTCCTCACCCAAATTATTATCGTCATCTTCATCACCAACATTCACATCCTCTGCTTCATCTATAGGGGGACCAAGAAGGTCCATTGGGTCAGCGTTTATATCTTCAATATAACGGCTATATAAGATTGACCACTATATAGAACTGTCTTCAGTTAATTGCTGAAGGTCTCGATGCTTAACGTGAAGAATAACTTTGACTCGACAAAATTCTTCCTATTGAGGACCGTGGTATATGGATGATGCACATGGCCATTATATGTATAATGTTTTCTTTTGTACATTTTTTCCAATGACCATTCACATATTTATGTGTTAAATAGATATGAAATAACGAAAAGTCTTCAAACTCTAGTAGCCTCTCCCAGTATACCATCAAAGGTGATGGTGATGTTATTCCTGTATTTCTAACATATTCGCTCTCTTCTCCACTACCAGTATCGCGAATCCATCGTGGTGTTTCTTTGTTTAAATTTAGAGAGATAAATGTTCGGCTTGAGTGATAAAGGGGAATACCAAGAAGAAAATGACAAGCTTTCTGTGCTGAAATATCACATTTTGCCACACTATTCGTCAACAATCTTTGAGCCATAGGAATAACTGAATCATCAGATCTACTATCGGATATAATTCGATTTAATATTTCAGAGAAAGCAGCAGAACGTGGTTCAGCCTTGCTTGCATATTTAGCAATATATTGCAGGGCTGCATGGATACTTAAAATTGGTTTAATATCTACATTTGCTTTCCAGCCCTGTAATTAAAATTGACTATGTGGATTAATATGTGGATTGTTTCTTGCTGTTACAAGTTCTGGTTCTCCACGACTATCTTCTCGCAGGAATGTATGTTCACTATTCTCTTTAGGATGACCGAATCGACAGAATTGTTGACCGCTTTTATTAACATGAAGACAAGATCTAGGACTACATCGAGTATGTCTTTGTAACTTATTGATCAAATTAACATAATCTTGCAAATCATCGTGTATCTCATTGTGACGCTTTTGGCAAGGATGACGATCAGGTATTGGTGCGTTGAATTTCGTATTGACAGTAGTTACTAATGAGTTAAGGTATTGTATTACTTCATTCATCATATGTTTATCTTCTTTCATTTTTTCCCACTCAATTACAGGTGCATTTCGTTTCTTTCCTATACCATGTACATGGACGCTAACACGATGTTGCTACTCGAACCTATACCACCAGTCCTCTAAATCCCATCTCTTTTTTATTATATCATTAAAGAAAATTTCAAAGCATTTGTTGAAAAACCAGACGGCAATATGAGGATTATCGATGATATTTTGACGACAACGATTTGCAGATTCTTCTACAGAATCTTCTCTAGATTGTATAAGATCGTGCAATTCAGGCCAGTGCAAATTAGCAGCACTGAATGTAAAAAATATTAATCCTCGTGAACCTATTTGCTTTATCATATTAGATAATTCACAACGCCATGCCGTCCAGTACTGTTGAGTTTCACGCAGACCTTCTCCAAATCGCATGATTCGATCTGCTATGTGCGTGTCACTTTCATCAAACATGTTTCTGATATTACTAACAGTAAGCTGAGTATCGTTTAATTTCTGATTAATATAAACTCTTCCTTCTTGTAATGCTTTCCATCTCATCTGGGTATTTAATGCAAAATAGCACCAACAAGTGTGATGTGCAAATCTACTATCATTATATTGGAGTAAGTGCTTAAAATATTCAGCTGGCTTGATCTCTTTAGCACGCTCTACATGAAGATCAGCCCGGCCAGTTGGATATAAAGTTGGAAAAGCACGAGCGATATATCCAGGTGTTTGGAATTCATTGACGGGATTGCTATCAATATGCGGCCACGTTATAGGAGAATTTCCTGACTCTATACAATCAAGTGCATTGTTAATAGCAACATCTTCGCGACTAGTCAGTGGGAGAAATAGTACGAAAGAGCGCATAATGTTATCATTATTGTTATCATTTTCACTTTCATTATTTGCTTCATGTATAGCTTGACTTGTTTAAATTTGTGGAAGCTGACTATCAATAAACCTTCTTGAGGTAATGATTCAAGAACCTCATTATCAATTACAATGTCGGCATAATAATGATTATTCGCCTTTAACCAGTTTAGTGCATTTGTAACAACATTACGACGAACTATAAAGTCTTTAAATGTTGTAGGATCATTTGCAGATTGACAACGTACTATGAGGATATTTAATGATAATGGATCTTGAGGGAGGCATGTAGTAAACTCTTGTATATCTTGAGAAAAGTTTATGGCATTGCCTCTGTATCCTTGTTGTTCTCCGCAAAGATTATATACTGACATCATAGTAAAAACTTGTGCTATTAACATTTCTTCTACTTCTGTTAAGCCTTGAAGCTCGTTAGGTATTTCACCTGGGTCCATATTATTTTCAGCTAAGAATTTTTTTGGCAGGGTTTTTTCAGTACTGCAACGACGACACATTCCTCTAACGAGTACTATAGATGTGAAACATTCGTTGCATGTAGGACAGAGAACATACCTAAATTTATTTATTTTAGTTCAAAATTTTTGCAAAAGTTCATGCTCATATTCACTTATTGTTGTTGCTGATAGTGGTTCCATATTTGTATCCATGGCATTATCTCCAGCTTGAGATACAGATACGATATTATCTTCACTTTGACCATTTTCGCTTCGAGATGTAGTGGCAAATGTTCCCACAATATTCTGATCTGTAGCTTCTATTAATACTGCTATTACAGGTCTCTCTGTCTCTTGTGGCAAGACAGTTTAGATGTAGTGGCAAGTGTTCCCAAAATATTCTGTTCGGTTTGGTCTATATCTTCTATCGATACTGCTATTACAGGTCGCTCTGTCTCTTGTGGCAAGGTGGTACTTTTCCCTGCTTTTTAGCGTTTTCGCTCTCGATCACGTGCAAGCCATACTTCACTTTCTTCTGCAATTTCTGCAGCTTTATTCTTAAGTTTTCTATTCTGATTATTTGAGAGACGTTCTCTACGTTTTTCAGGTGATTTCTTATCTCTATTTCTTCGTTGTCTAAAGGTATTCCTGTAATAAAATTGGTATTGTTTTTAATTAGCTTTGCAAATTTGTAAAAATCAGTAGCATTAATTTATAATATATAAACATGCTTAGTTGCCATTATTGAGAGTACAAACACGTATTTAACACTGACGAAAACGGTTCTTTATTTAGAGTTTATATAAGGTGTTTGGAATAATAATATGTTTTGAAGGTATGACTTGTAAAAATCTGGTTTATTAAAGATCAAAAATTATCACTTAAATACAATTTTAATAATTTAAATTATATATTTTATAGTGCTCATTATTCTTTCTAACTAACGATACAATGATGTAATTTTTTGCTATTATGCAATAGTCGAATGATTTGAGTTGTGTGAAAACGCTTTTCGCATCCGCCCGTTTGGCTTTGAATACATGCTGACTTATTAAAGTGCGATTTTTATTTTTGATAGTATTTGTTTTCGATTATCATGCATTCAATTATCTTAGAGACTTTTCAGGCGCTCCCAATTTGATCTTTGACATGTATATTGGCTGCAATTACTAAATACGTATTATACTAATTAATATGCTTTTTGTATCAACTCAGTTTCATTGACTGCATAGCTGACTTAGTCAGATATAGCTCAGATTCTCGAAAGTGCTGGTTAAGTAAGATGGTTACTATTTTGGTGGTGATCATTTAATTACTATGCATACAATTTAATTATTTTGGAGGTTCCCAGGTTTGAGATTATTCCTGGGTAGACATTTTCATTATACAATTATAATAAACTACCCAAGTATCTTAATATCTGAGTAGATACTTCAGAAATTACCAAACTTAACCTCCAGCATATTTTGGCAAAGCAAGCGAACATAACAATAGTGTCTAAATATGGGATAAGTTAAAAGGCCATAACATTTCATCTTGATCTGTCATATGAGTGGATTCTTTTTGTATTGTAATGGTTTTTAATTCTTTTTTTTTTTATTATTTTTTTAGGACCCTTTGGCGTACGATAATTAAACTTTTTAATAGAATTGAAATTAGATTTGTATGTTCCATTTAGTAGTCATATTGTCAAATTTTTTCAATTGATTAGTTGATAAATTATTTTATTCAACTATTGAAATTTTATTCATTAATCAATTAATTAACCGATCGATTAATCGATTAGTTGACCATCGATTAATCAATTAGTTTTTTTAGAAGTTTTCGACATATTTATATCTTTCGACATATTTATATCTTTGAAAGTCTAGAAAACTCGATTTATAGAAGATGCTAACACCTGAACATTTAGCAATGATAAGTTTTCTAGATTGGTTAACCAATTGATTAATCAACAAATCATTAATCAAATAGTCAATTGATCGATTAGTCAACTAATGATTAATTGATTGAACAATTAATCCATTAATCAATTAGTCAATCGATTAAGTTAGTTTAAAAAATAAATTGATTAGTTTTCAACTTGTTTAACTAATCGAATTTTTAACTTTCGATTTGTCTCTGTAAGCTCTGTTGGAACCTATAAGTACGATATTCTAGTTTATAAGTTTTATGAACATGCATATTCCAATTTTGTCAGAACAATCAACTATGCATGCTTAAAGTGCATATTTTTTTACAATTAGGGCAGTGTCATTAATCACCTGATTATTTTTTATCAGAGGCCTACCTCCCTCCCTCTTCCTCAATATATAAATAGTCAGGTTCTTATATATAATTTCAACTTTTTTTACCCCCCTCCCCCTAAAAACCACCTGATTTTTGTTACTCCCCTTACTGAATTATGCGCGTATGACATGTGACTATTAGACTCGGTACCAGGGTTCCCAGAATATTTCGATATCATTTTGGTGCCGATCAAAACATAACTATTGCATATCGTATTGATCAATAATTTATTAAATATTAGCTAAAAGTAATTCTCAGAGTTGCCATTTAATTTATACTATATATTTATATATCTTTATATCATAGCTATTAACTTAAATCACGTGCACTTAGAAGACTTCTAATAAATTAATATGCAAGATACAAAAATAAGATCTTTTCAAAATTTTCTAGGGGCCCTGCTCGGTACCGTGCCTGACTCGGGAGACTTAAGACCAAGCCCAAATTAAAATTCGACTTCATGGAGTCAAATCAGACCGGATCAGACTTTTCATATCCCTATGCAGATCAATAATTTCGAATTCATCAATTTTTATATTAGATGATTATAAGATGATTATAAAATTAAATTTATATTTATTAGCACAAATATCTAACGTAGTTGAATGACATCATGCCCGGCACTTGTAGAAGTTTAATTGAATTTTTAAATATAAATTACTATAGATTATGCAAACTTACTATATATTGTTATGTTTTTGTATTGAATTAGATTAATTATTCATAAGAGCTTCACTCTTAAATCCGACAATCTGAATTGACCCTTCAATTCAACTATCTAAATTAGGGGCTTTTATTGGGTTGCCAAAGAACTTAAATAACAGATCTAAAGATAAACTATGAATTCAATTCAGATTTGATAAATCCATATTGTTTGTTAAAAATAAATTAATAATTAAATAAAAAAATAATACTATATATTATAATTAAAAATAAATATAAGATTAAAAAGTTATATCTAATTAGAAAATTTTAAATAATTATTAAAATAGTATATTGTACTATATATATATTTTATAATAATATATTTCATTATATAAATATTAATTTATTATTAATATTATTTAAAAATTTGACGCTTCAGACTCACACTGGTTCCCAGTTCCTAGTAATATAAAATACAAAATAATAAGATAATAAAATACAATAACAAGAAAATAATAAAATAAAGTCATTCTATAACAATATTATCTAAATGTATCTCAAAAATTTTATTATATTTTTAAGATATAACAATTTTAAAAAAGTGATATAACTGTTACACTTAAATTGACCAAAAGAATTGCTAGTAAAATTCTAAAAAAATTATAATATGGCTTAAATTTTTTAATTAAATCTAATTTTTTTATAATACCAATTATATTTGAACTATACATATTACTAAAATTGATTTTGAAAATACCTATTTTGGGTTTTTAAAAATAAATTAAACATTTTTATAAGAAAAGCAAAAAAATTTTATATTTATATTTTTTATAATTTTATTTATTTAAAAAAAGTATCAAAAAATTTTAGTATTTAAGTAAAATAGATTAAATAGATCAAAAACAATTTTAAAAAAAATTTTAATTTCAGATTCCAAAACCCAAAATAATTTTATCTCTATAACTACTCTATAACTTCTAGTTAAATTTATAAAAAAGAAATTACTATTCTAATAGTAATTGAATTATTAAAATTGGCTTAGTATATTATGATATATATATTAAAAAAGTTTTATAATTTTTTAAATTTTTTAAAAAACTTTAAATAATTACAAAAATTTTCTACTCAATTCTTATAATATACTATCCCTTAAACTATCCAATTTAGTAAACAAATTTGGCTGCTTAAATTTTATAAATTCATATCTGATCTATTTTTTTAAAAATAAAAATATTTTATAATTTTTTTTTTTAAATAAAAACTATGATTATATACTATTTAAAACTTCTTTTGATTTACTTAATATTTATAAAAAATTTGAAGTTGCTTATAAAAGAAAATTTTATAATTTTTTAAAAAAATTTTAATTTTAAAAATTTTTTCTGTTTTTTTTAGTTTTATTCAATAAAAATATAAAATAGATCCCCTATTACCTTAATCCAAAGTTGTAGACAATTTAAAATTATACTACTTTTATTATTAAAACTTTTACAACTTATTAAACAAAATTTGAACTTTATTTAGTAGTAACTACAAAATTTCTCTTCGGGAACATATAAAATTTTAAGAAACTTTTTAAAATTTTAATAGTAAAACTAAAAAATAAGCTTTATTAAAAATGTAATATCTTTATCAAAATTAAAAATAGAATGATAAAATTTAAATATATTATATATAAAAGAACTATCTTTAATTTTATTCAATAAATAGGGAGGTAAATCTTAAATAAATTTTAAGAAAACTCAAAAAAACTTTTTAAAAATCATTTTAGTGAACAAATTTGCCTGCTAAACGATTTAAGGGATACTAAGCCAATTTTGGTAATTTTACTACTTTCAGATTGTGGTTTTTTTTTACAATTTTTTCTTGAATATTTAATTAAAATTAGCATAAAAAAATTAAGTTTTAATCAAAAAATTTTAAACTTTCTTTATAAATTTCTTTAGAATTTTATTGTAATCCTATTGGTTAGTTTTAAGCATAGCAATCATATAATTTTAAAATTATCATATATGCAAAGCATTTAAAGACTAAAATTATATAACTTGTCTTATTTTCAAAAATTTATAATAAAATTTGATATTTTTTTTAAAATTTTGCATTTTGATTAATTAAAAATTAATTTTCAAAAAATTAATTTTAAAATATTTTAAATTTAGCTAATAAAAAGAGCTAACTAAACATGTGTTTTGATCTATTTTGAAATAATTTTTTTATATTATATAAAAATACTATACTTTTAAACTTTTATAAATTAAAAATATACAATAAGTTTTAAAAATTAGAGCCACTAAGTTGTAGTAAATTAGTTAAACTACAAAATAGCAGTCTATTTTTTTTTGATATTATTTTTATATTAAATGTTATGGGCCGGTGCAGAAAGATTTGTACCTCAAAAAATTTCATAATTTTGACACTAAGGAAAAATTTTTTTTTTCTTGATTAATTATTAAAAATTTTTTAGTATCAAATAAAATAGGTTTTAATCTAACTTATTATAATATTTTTATTGTTTTAACATTGTTTTATTTTAATAATTAAGCATGTACAATTTACTGTATTTGAAAAAAAACCAAAATTTTTTTTTAAAAAAAAAAATATTTTAAATAATTTCGCAGCCAATATGCAGTTCTATGAGCTGATACTTCGCAAGTGCATTAATGTGCATATGATAAAAATATGGTTAAAATTTGAGCAAAATTGGATCACTGGTTGTAAAGAAATTAAGCTTTAAAGTGAGGTAATTTGATTTTTTTTACTATATACGCGTATATATAAACTACTATAGTAAATTATATAGTAAAAAAAAAAAAAAAAGTTACTATTAATAAATTTTTTTATTTTATCAATAAAATAATCAAAAAAATTTTATTTTTATCAATCCGGTAACCTAATAAGTATATTAAATTAAAAAAATTAAAAATTAATTTGTACAAAAAATATTTTAATCAGAGCTGTTTGAGGTACAAATCTTTTTGCACCGGTCCATATTAGTTTTTAAAGTTTGAAAAGCCTTTAGATGTCCTGTACTATATCTTAAAAAAATAAGAGTATATTTAAATATATTAAAAAAAGGATTAATTAATTTGTAACTGCGGTTACTGTAACCCATTCCAACAAGCCAATCAAATTCTAAGATCAGGTATAACATTACACATTTGAAAAAGTCAAAACAAACGTTCTTTTATCAAAAATTGCTTCTAAATCAAAATTTCACATATAAAACTACCTTTCGATTTCTAACAAAAAAAATTCCTTGCTAAATTTTAATATAACTAAAGCCCTTTCTAATCCAAAAGCCTTATATCAAGCCTCACTCTAACCCTAATCTTAATCGCACAGTTTTATTTTTATAGAAAATTTGGTTTGATAGTCATGTTATACCTGATCTTAGTATTTACAGTTATAAATTTATTCTGTAACCATAGGTTACAAATCATTTAATCCTTAAAAAAATAGATACAGGCATATTAAAAATAAAAGTTTTGTATAAGGTCTAGTGTAAACTATAGCAGCCAATTATCAACAAGTTATATAATGAACAAACAAATATTTTTTAAATAAAAATTTAGTATAAATATAGCAAACAATTACTAACAAGTTATATACTAAACAAACAAATATTTTTTAAATATAAGATCTAGAATAAACTATAGCAGCCAATTAACAACAAGTTATATACTAAACAGACAGATATTTTTCAAATTAAAGGTCTTGTATAAACTATAGTAGCCAAACACCAGCAAGTTATATGCTAGACAAATAAATATTTTTTAACTTTTATATATACATTTAAGTTCTTACTATACTTTGAACAATAAATTACAATATTATACTGTTACAAGCAACTATAGCCTTCAATATAGTACTTGCAACACAGCACACAGCAACAGGGATCTTGTAAGGGTCAGAGAAGATATGAAGTAGTGTGGAAGTGGAATATTACTTCAGTAGAGCAGTTCAGTATATATTCATTAAATAACAAGAGTATGTTTATTTATCAAAGATATAATTTATTTATTTAGATAATAATATGCAAAAGATATAACTATGTTTAGGCGTTAAAGGGAGGAGAAGGGAAATCTGAGTCTAAAGTGTAGGAAGGGAGAAAACTAGGGTTTATATATCTTTTTACAGCTATAAGTTACAAGAGTACGAAATGGCAGAAATGGTAGAAATGTTAGAAATGGTTAACCATGTTACTCGTACTTCTAACCAGTGTTGTCATAGGACACGGACGCGGACAGTGGACAGTCCGGGACGGGACGTCCGGGACATGTCCGCCCAGAATTTTTTTTGTCCCAGATATTCGGCGAATCAACACGTAATCACCAACCAATAAAATTCGTTGTATCCATCGTAAATTATTATCATTTTTTACAAAACGCAAACCAAGGGTCTGTATATTTCCGCAATTTGGTTGGTTTTACCCAGCGGACATGTCCCGGACATAGTAGGGACAAAGTTAAAAATTAGTGGGACATTGTCCGCGAACAATATCGTGTTGGGACATTATTGCGGACATGTCTCAGACGTCCCGTCCCGGACTGTCCGTGTTCCTGTAAAATTGGCGGGACAATGTCCATGTACAACACTGCTTCTAACTATGCTATATATAGTTAATAATATAATAATATAATGTAATAATATAATATAATATAATAATAAAATAATATAATAAAATATATTAGAAAATACATTCAAGAAACTAATACTAAAACTCGTTCTATAACAATACTACAGTATATTCTATCAAAACTGATTTTGTCAAAACCAATAACCTTCCATAACTAATAAATAGTTGATCTACCATATTGGTTCCATAATTCAAATCTAATAACCTGTTATTTCTGATAACCGATACTCAAAATATCAGATATCTATAAGATATTGGGTTTGAAAAGTACAATTAATCAATTTAATTGGTTCAAATTCGATTTTGTGTAACTAAATATGTATGTATAAATATAATTTGGCCAATTATATTTAAATAGAATCATGTGACTATTAGGTTATTAGTATCTTATATACATGAGAACGAAAGCATTTTGGGTTCTAAAACCCGAAATTAAAATTTGAAGACGAAATTGTTTTTGATCTATTTTACTTGAAAGACGAAATTATTTGATACTTTTTTTGAATAGACGAAATTATAAGGAACATATATATATAAATTTTATTTGCTCTTCCTTATAAAAAATTTTAATTTTCTCTAATAAAGACGAAATAGGCCTTTTTCAAAAATCAATTTCAGTGGCATCACTAGTATCTTAAATCTGATAACTCCTCAAAGCTGATACAAAACCTTTTTACCATGCATACCAGTTTTGACAGAGTATACTGTATATAAGTTTAAAAAAAATTTTTTTTTTTTATATTTGGCAATCATGCTACAATTTTATTTATCATATATGTAACACTAGTATAAAATGATTACCTATTTTACGTTGGCTAAAATTATAAAATGTGAACCACCTAGTTGTCATAAAGATTCTTAAGAGTGACCTGTATTATCAAATATTTTTCTTATCATAAAACTCCTCCCTTCTTTAGATTTGAAATTTCTGAATCACTGATTGTTTATCATAACTGCCTACTTTTTAACCTTCTTCTCCTAATGTTATAAATAGCAGGATTCTACCTAAAAAAGAAAACATATATAAAGGATAAAAAGAAAGTATAAATGGGAGAAAAACTACACAATCTAGACAAAAAACCAATATAGTAAAAAATAAAAGTAAAAAAAAGAAGAGAAGAACAAAAAGTAACCAGCTATAATAGCACTATTTACATCTATGCTTAATGATAAAAATTATATAATACTACGCAAGGAATTGCCTCACCAAAGTATTATATATACATGTATTAGAAAATAAAAGAAAGAAAAAACACGTCTAATAAAACATTTTAGAAAGAAATTTCATTTCGACTTTTACTTCAAAACATCTCACGTGTTATTCATTGTTTATCTCAATGGACCTGATTTCACTTGTGACTTGATTCCAATATAATAGGTGTGTTCCCAATTTGGAAAAAGTAAGCACTGCTGATATTTTGGAGGGAGTAAACTAAATTGCCCACTTTTTGAAATTTTGAAAAGTCCAAGATATACCATAAAGAGTACCAAAACAAAAGGACTTTGTAAGAGTTATGCTATATAGAATAGTATATTTAACCAAGTCTCTACTTCTATTTTCATATCCATAGGACTTAACAAAGCTCAAGAGTTTCTCTACTACTTTTTTGCTTAATAGTGCCACAGCTCGCCAAGGTGCCTTGCTTAAAAGTCTGCAAGTCTTTTTCATCTCTATTTTATGTACAAAACATTCAGTGAATGGACTTTGTACCTGATAGCAGCTTGGTAAAGTTTTGTTATATTTAAGTATACTAACTATAAAGTTTTTATAGACCAGTTTTCTTGAAAATTTTGGTACGAAGAATTGTCAGGAAGAGTTGTTTTTTTTTTTTTTTATAATAGCTTTTTTTTTTGTAAACTATATTATATTTAATATATAGTAAAAAAAGTTGGTATTTGTTATAAGCTTCAAAAAATTAAATTTTATATAATTTTATTATATTGTATATAAAGTACAATAGTTAAAAAAATTTGGCAAGTAGGATATGATAACTTAGAGAAGTTGGTAAGTTGTTATCTCAAAAGCAGCAGATCTAGGATTCAAATCCCTTTAGTAACATTTTAAAAAAATAGACCTATATTCCAGTAGCTGCTTTTTGTTGATCAGTTGGGTATATTATCTATAGCCTTAGTACACCATCTTGAATAGGAGCTTTCAGCATAGGTATCATTACACAGACAAATTCAAGGAACCAGAAAAACAAAAACCCGTTTGGCAAGCCTGAATAAAAAGGTAACAAAAATTTTTGACAGTACTACCAAAACCAGAGCATCAGAAATTAGAGCCAAAGAACTAGACAGCTATGATCTAAGGAACAAGGTTCACCAACCTGGCTATCAGAGTCGACTGGCCTATACTATAGAAGTAGGTACCAGGTGAAGAAAAACCATAAGGCACCTAATGCCGAGTAAATCAATCCTTCTGGGACAACTGAATTGGAAGTCTGAGATGTATTAGGGAAAGACTATAGGAAAGCAATAGTAGATTGGAGTGAATCTTACAAGGGCAGAAGTAGATAATGGTAGCAGTTGCAGAGTATCCTTCTAATTGCAAGTTGCTTGCCTCGGGATGAATGCATAAGCTACCAAAGTATAAGTAATATCTGTATAGGATAGGGAATGCTCTACCAAGTGTTCTGTAAGGATAAAGTAGTTCTAAAGAAATATTCATCAATAGCATCCGGAACTAACTTCGACTAACTAATATATTAGAGAGCTGACCGGTAAAACAAGTAGAATTGGAAGAAGGAACAAAGACCAGAAGGTTTAAATAGATAACCCTCTAGTTGAATTGCAGATATAGCAACTAGTATAAAACCTTTGGTCAACCTATTTAAATTAGATAACCAAAAGTTATACATATAACTAGTTTTATTCTCATCTTTTTGTAACAAATATCAGGTGCTCAAAGAGGCATCCTTGATTTATAGTCTTGAATAAAAGACTTATTAACCCAAAGCAGGAACTTTAACAGGACCCCGACCATCTCTAATATAGATCATAACTGGATTTTGGCCAATTTTGACCTAATTTGCTAAAAATAACAAAATCTATTTACTTTAATAACTTTGAATCCAGCAATTAGAATTGAATAAACTTTTTTTTGTTAGATGCGCCTCACTAAGAGCTTCATTTTAAAAAAAGTTCATTCAAATTAGACTACTGGATGCCAAGATAATTGTCAAAAACTGTTTTTTGCTTCTCAAATTTTAGGTGTTTTTGCTGAAAAATTTCAAATATAACCTATATCATAGATATTCGGGGTCCTACTTTAATATAAAAAAAAAATTTGGCAAGTATTATTGCATCTTTTAATTTAAATATATAATCTTTAATTGAATTCTAAATATTGTATATTAAAATTACAATTATATAAAATTTCAATATAAAATTATACAAAATTAGTAAAATTACTATAATATAATATTTCTAAAGGTACTATAGTGTACACAACCTAGTTCCAACCAATAAAATTAATAAAATTCAAATTGCTAATTCTTTTTTAAAAAAATAGTAAACAAAATACTACTTAAAATATTAAATCAAAACAAGCTAAATACTTTTATGTTTTTAAATTTTTTTTAAATCTATTAATAAAAAAGTTACAGCAAATTGAAGTTATAAAATTTGGCCACTTTTAATATATATAAAAAAAGCAAATTTGGCCTCTTTAAACAATTAAATTTGGTCACTTTATATATATTAAAAATTGGGTTTAGGTTTTTCGCATATCTACACAGCCATGCATACTATACTTAACCAATCAAAACTGATTATATGGTATTTATGTTTTAAAAAAAAACAAGTCTTTTTAATTAATTTGTCATATTTATATTATATAGTACAATGGTATTTAATAAACGTTATTGTATAATAATGATAAATTTTATTAAAAAAAAAAAAAGTGTGCAATAAAGTTCATTCGATGAATATTGACAAAATCTCAAACCTAACAAATATTATCACATCAATGATAACATTAGCAACAGCAACATAAATTTTATTTTAAAAAAAGGCACACAGTGAAATAGATTCATACATCAAATATCACAAAACCCCAAAACCAACAAATATCATTATACTAATGATAATATTACGATGGTGACTTCCTAATTTTTGATGCTAATTCTATGTTACAAAGAATTTACAAGCCAAAGAAGAAAAAAGTATAGTTAGTAAATACTGGAATATTATAAAAAAAATAATAAAGAAAAAAAAAAGAAAAACTAACTATTCACCAAAAGCCTTTGATTTTATATTTTAGCAATTTCTAGACAAAAGCGTACAATGAAGTAGATTTATGCAATAAATATCAACAAACCTCCAAAATCAATAAATATTATAACACTGATGATAATATTAGTGATAGTGACTTTACTAATACTTGGTGCTGATTCCATGTTATAAAAAATCTACAAGCCAAAGAAGAAAAAAAATAGTTAGTAAATACTAAAATATTACAAAAAAAAATAAAAAAAGAAAAACTAACTACTTACCAAAAGCAGAGCTGCTGATTTCACATCCTGATATTCCCAGACCCAATGAAACAAGAAAAGACAAACCTCATATGAAAAAAATACCTAAAAAAATAAAAAAGATTGGTAAAAAACTACTCAAAACATCAAAAACAAATCTATTTTATAAGAATACTGGAAAAATGCACAAGACTACTTAGGGCCACATCATTAATCACCTGATTATTTTTTATCAAAGGTCTACTCCCCTCCCTCTTTCTTATTATATAGTTATGTTATTATATATAATTTCAACTTTTTTTACCACCTTCCTTTAAAAAATCATTTGATTTTTGTTACTCTCTTTACAAGAATACAAAAAAAGAATCTAATACTAAAAAAACATATAAAATTACATTATACAAGAGCATTAAATAAACAAGAACACTAAAAAAACTCGACAAAAATATTGAAGAAACATACAAAATTACTTCTGCAAGACCACCTACAAGACCACCAGTAATGCAAGATTAATTTATAAAATCTAAAGTCGACACCAATGATGATAACAATATTTTAATAACAAGTTACCAAAATGACAATAGCACCAACAACGACAACAATACCAGTGATGAAGATACCAATGATGGTAAATAGTGTTCCGCACGGATCAGATCAGACGTACATTTTTAAAGATCCGAATCCGATCCGAAATTTCAAATCAGGTCCAAGTATAGATTTGAATCATTGTTTAAATATATGGATCCGGATCCTGACTGGATCCGAAGAACTCTTTATATATGAAGGATCGGATCTTTTTGGATCTTTTTGGGTCTTGATATGGATCCGAATCCGACAGACCGAATCTGGATCCTTGATTTTTGGAATTTGACGAGTACGGATCTGGATCGGATCCAGATCTCGGATTGGGTCTGTGGAACACTAACGGTAAAAAATAACAAGCTAAAAAAAAATTAGTAACAAGTATAAAAACAAAAAAATTAAAATATTGTAAAAAAAAAACAATAATTATTAATCTTTGATAATCATTGTTTATATAGGGAATGCATGACCATGATCAAATTGGCCTCTTTATATATACTAGATAAATGCATAGCATTGTTTGTTTGGAGCTAAATATTTATATAAATATAATAATTAAAAAAGTTTGCTATTTACTAGATAAAAGCATAGCATTGTTTGTCTAAAACTCAATTTTATTTCTTGTACTATTAAATTATATATATGTTCTAATTTATGAAATTAATAATAACTTTTGATCCACAGTCCGTTTTAGACGATTTAACTGTCAAAATGTTCATCTCAATGAGACAATTCTAAAAGTCCAAAATCATTAAAATCCAATCACAGGATCCCAAGATTGTTTATCTCTAAGTAAATTTTTTTACTATTGAATAACTTTTAATCCACTGAGCTATTTTGGATGATTTAATCACCAAAATGTTTGTTTCAGTAAGATAATTCTAACAAGCCCCAAATCATTAAATTCCAATTACTGGATCCAAAGATCGATAAAGATTTATCAATCATTTAATCAAATTGATTTTATATATAAAAATCATTTTGATTAAATAATTGATAAATCTTTATCGATCTTTGGATCCTGTGATTGGAATTTAACGATTTTGGCTTATTAGAATTGTCTCACTGAGACAAACATTTTGGTAGTTAAATTATCCCAAACAGCTCAGTGGATCAAAAGTTATTCAATAGTAAAGAAATTTACTTAGGGATAACACAGGTCAAAACGATGCATATTGGTATAATATTGGATACCCAATATGTATACTATATATATATGATATGTGACCAATATGTGTAGGATATATTTATACACATACCCGATATGTGTAGAGTTCATGCAGGATATTAGACACATATCAGACACATATAGTACATATATAGTATATATGCCATATACATGCCGTATATATATCGTATATATAAATTCTATAATATATTATGTACCTGATATGTATCCAATATAAAGTACTAAAATAACATCGAGAAAGAATAAATTTGAATATTCATATATTTTTTACAATAATCTAATTATTACTTTGCCATAACAATAATATAAAGCAATTTAATAAAATTTTATTTTTTTTATTTATTTATTATAAACAATTTTCTAACAAATCGGTTACAATTTGGAATCTAATATACAATTCTATAGCAAATAACTAACGAAACACTAGTGATAATACAACACTAACAAAAGCAGAAATACCCAATGACCACAATTGCTAAAGAAAAAAGTTCAACAAATCGGTGACAAAATACCTAAAGCAACTATAAAACTACACAAAAACATCTAAGAAAACTAACAAAGTACCCAAAATAAATTATGCAAAATACCCAAAAACACACCAAAGCAATATCAAAATCAGCACAAGACATTGGAGGCAACCACAAACTCGCATAGAAAGCACCCAAGAAAACTAACAGAGCACCCAAAACGAAATCTATACCAAGAAACCCTTAAACATGTATGAAATCAGTGACAAGACACCACGTAGTTTTACAAGAAACGCCTAAAAAACCTAATAGACCCCAAAGCAAAATCTCTAAAACACACTTGAAGCAACGTTGAAATCGGCAACACCTAAGCCAATCATAAAGAACCTAAAAAAAAGAAAAACTAAAGAGTAATATTTAGAACTAGAACGCGTCAACAAAAATATGATGAAAAAGAAAAAATATCAATGCAGCCAGCAACGAATAATATATCGAAATGGTCGACACCAACAACGAAGCACCGACTAACAACTCTAGTGCCGAAATCTGAAACTATTACCTAAAGATTCTAAACGAAAAACATGAAAATTAGTATAAGATTTGAACTAAAATACGATAAATTACTACTAAACTAATGACGCCAACAATGAAAAAATGCACGCACTAAAATGAATAATACCAACAGTAGCGGCCATCTATGAACAACTAGCGACAGAAGTTGCTCTGAAATGGACAGCACCAACAACAAAGAAAAGTTGCTCCAAAATGGACAACGCCAATGACAAAGTTATTTCTGAAAAGTAAAAGAAAAAATAAAAAAAATAAATTAGTTAAATTACGTATAAAGATAAAAATAATAATAATAATAATAAATATTAATAAATAGAAAATAAAAAAGA